>JBANCZ010002388.1:0-15982 GCA_037040025.1 Sphaerogastrella javana | reverse complement strand
TTTAAACAACAATAAAAACTAAAGGCATTTGGGCGCTTGAAAGACTCCAAAAATTATAAATAAAATATTTAAAAAAAAACAGCTTCTGTCTTGTCATTGTTTAAAAAATAAATTAATTTATATTTTATAATAAAATTAAATTATGGAAATTATGTATATTACTTATTATGTATATATTCTTTTTGTATTTGCTTTTGCTTTTGTTATTACTTTAATTTACAAAAAAAAAAAAAACATAAAAACAGTCTTGTGGTTGCATTTGTGTTAGTTTCGCTATAAACGGAAAATATATGAATATATATACATATATATCTATATAAAGAATATATATTTAAACATATAAATATGCATGTAAATATATAATAATATATTTAAATATATATCATACATAAATAAATATATATATAAATACATGTGTATGTGTATGAATAAATATGAATATATAATAAATATACATTTAACGAATACGCAATTTAAATACGAGTATATATGCATTTGTGTGTATGTGTGTGTGTGTGTGTGTGTGTATGTGTTTGTGTGTGTGTGTTTGTGAGTATAAATAAATTCTGCTTAATTACTGGGTATTAGGTGTATGTCTTTTGCTTGATTCGCTTTTAGGAATTTAGAACTTCGCTCTATCTACCTCCCTCTTTATCTCTTTCTCTCTCGCTCTTTCTTCCTTCTCTTTTCTCTCAATATCTCCATCCCTCTGTCTCTCTTTCTCCCTGTCTCCCCTATGTACAGTCTATGGCTATATTTATATACAGGCCAAACTATTTACACTTACATCTATTTAGGTCTACTCGCCACTCATTCCTTCACTCCTGTTGCTCAGCTCACCTGCTGCGTGAGCAGATTTACGAGCTCCGTCCGCTCCATGTTGTTCAGCGTGTGCATGTCCACTCCCAGCGCCGCTGCCACAGCCTCAATATCCAGGCCAAAGGAGGTCAGCAGCTCGAGGAAGCGCATCTCCTCCCCGGTAAGCGGATTGGTCAGCGTGGGGCAGGAGTGATTGCACTGCGGCCAGCTGCAGCGCTCCAGCAGACGCAGTCCACATTTCTCAGGAACTCGTGGCACGCGCTGTCGCTGCTGCGGCGTTGACTTTGACTTGGAGGCGCTGTTCGAGGCGCGTCGCTTTTGAGGCTCGCTGTGCTGCTGCTCCAGTAGCTTGCGACGTCGCTGCTGTCGTTGCTGCTTGCGCTCCAGTTGCTGCTGTGCTGTCAGCTGGGGACGGCGTCGCTGTTTGTTGTTGTTACTGTTGTTGTTGGTTTTCCCATGTGTCGCTGCCGCTGCTTCGTTTTCCCGTTTGCGCTGCTGCTGTTGCTGGCGGCGGCGCTGCTTGCGCTGCTGTCGTTCCAAGCGGCGACGTTTACGTTGCTCACGCTGCTCCTTGGTCAAATGATTGCGTTTGCGCTGTGCAGGCGAAGCTGATGCCGATGCTGACACCTGGGCAGCATTGTTCAGCCTGTGCAAACGCTCACGGTGGCGCTGATGTCTTTGGTTTGGGTGCGTCGAGTGCGACGTTGAGTCCAGTTGCTGTTGGGTTGCTGCTATCGTTGCTTCCGTGGAGCGCTTCAGTTTGTTGTTGTTGTGGTTGCTGTTGTTGTCGTGACGTTTGCGTCGCTGCCGCGTTGCATGCTCCCAGCAGCGCAGTGCCGCCGGTAGCGATATATCATCGATCTTTATGTTGACCCAGTCGCGCTTGGACAGCACCGCATGACCTATGCAGCTGGGTGCAAACACCGCGCTCACATTGTCCAGCGAGGAGCGCAGAGCGCCGCCCATTTCGTGTATATAGTTCCACTGCTGTGGGGTGACTGGCGCGCCCACATTATCAGCGCGCATCTGCGCCTCATCGAAGAGCCACTGGAAGACGAACAGAGGCGCTGCAAGACAAATGCAAATTAGTCAATTTTCCGGGGGGTTCTCATGGTATTTCCAACTTACTCTTTAGCGTGGGGTAAAGGCGATAGCCAAAGTAGCAGCGCCAGGGCTCCGTTGGATGCGCCTTGACGCAATCCTCGGGCAGCAAGCCCTGCCACAGCTTCCAGCCCTGACGTACAGCCTCGCTGCTGGCCACCGCCGACGGTATATACGGCTCTCGATCCAAGAACCAGCCCGAATCACTCACACCTCGCACTGTGACCTGGAGTTGGCGCTCATTTACTAGGAAGTCACGCACACGATCCAAATTGAGCAGCACACCGAGTCCTCCCGCCGAGGAGCCTACCAACAGCAACTCTCCACCAGCCACACGACCTAGACCCAGTGGTATTAGATCCGCAATGACCTGACGCAGTATAAGGGCGCCCATAAAGCGCCAGTTGTTCTCACGATCGCGTGTATCCGGTTCGGCGCGTGTGCCCGACCATGAGTCGCTGCTGCAGTAGGGCACCAGCACGTGGTTTGCATTGTGCCAGTAGGGATTCTCCTCTGCATGCGGTGAAAGAATGCCACCAACTATGTGGAAGAAGAGGGAGAGGGATGTACATTAGCTAAGGGAGTTCCAGCATTGGATATCAATCGAACGCACGAATATGATCGTATCAACGAATCAATATGATTGAACGATTAAAATCGAGAGGAACTGCATCTATGCAAAATCGAAAAACAAACGAGTTAATTGAACAACATTCGTTCGTTTCATTCATTCAATCGTTCGTCAGTTTGTTTCGTTCGATCATTCGTTAATTCGTTATTTCCCGTTAATTCTTTCGCTGGTTTGTGCATTCGCTCGATAAGAGTTTAGCCTAGACACTCACCATCCCTCGTTTCTGGCCACTGCGAGGAGGTCATCAGATGGCGCAATCGCAGCCAACGGGCGCGACACGAACGATTGTCGTAGCAGTGCCAGCCACCCTCAAGGAATACGATCCATTTCTTGGAGTTGGGCTGCTTGCGCAGATAGAATCCCGCGTGGGTGCCATCGTTGCACGTGATGCTGGTGTTGGTTAACGCCGCACGCTTCAGCGATCGACTGTAATCGCTGGCCTGCCCATGCCCATGGCCACCCTCTGCCGGATGCATGACCATATATTTGCGCTGTATCATGTTCTGGCTGCTGCTGCTGCCGCTGGCGCTGTTGACGCTGCTGTCGGCGTCGAGCGTTTGACGTTGAAACAGCGAATTTGCATGCTCTGCCTGCTCCTCGGCCTGTTCCTGTTCCAGTTCCAGTTCTAGGCCAAAGCTGTGCATGTTGCTGTTGTCATTGTTCTCATTGTTGTTGTTGTTGCTGTCGGTGTTAATGCTGTTGCCGCTGACGTACGGCAGCGCACTGAGCGACAGCAGCAGCAGCAGCGACACTGACAGCGACAGTGACAGCGACAGCGACAGAGACGTTAGCGTTAGCCGGCAGTGCAGTTGCGTCGTCGTTGACGTCTGCAAGAAAACAAAGTAAAATAAATTAGTTCAACACATATTTAAATCATATTTTACATACAAACATAACCTTATGCAATAACACAAAGTAATATAATCATTGAATTAATTCATTTAATATTTGTATAATATAATTTACTTTTAGTTATTTCACACAAACAAATTTAATTCAACACACACTTGCTTTACTTCGCGTATAAAAATGCAAGCCAACTCAAACTAATTTTGTGACGTGCCGCTCTATGAGTGTAAGAGCTTTAAGCTTTGTCCTAACTGTAACCTCTCAGTGCGGCGCTCATCGTTTATTGCTATCCCGCTCGCACACACGGCAGTGCGCCAAAACTCATTCACAACTTTTTGTTGAGAGAGCGCCAAGTGTAAAGCGCACTCTCACTCCCTCTCTCTCTCTCACGCTCGCGTGCGCGCTTGCTCTCTTTCTTTGAATCATACGCTCTCACTGTTTTGTTTAGGCTGAGCCTACGCTGCTGCGCTGCTCTTGTTGCTGCTGCAGTCGGCGTCGCTGCTCTTGTGGTTTTCTGTTGTTATTGTTGTTGCTGCTGCTGCTGTTGTTGTTGTTGTTGTTGTTGCTGCTGCTGCTGCCTTTGTATTTTGGCGGAAAAACTTGCTTTGATCAAAATGCGAGCAAGAAGCTTTGCGATAAGATCAAAGAAATTTTTGCCGCACATTTCGTTACGTTTTTGTTGTTGTTGTTGTTGTTGTGATTGTTGTGATTGCTGTGATTGTTGTTATTGTATTACGTTGTGTTTGCCCTATACATAGAGAGCGGGAGAGAGAGAGAGCGAGAGAGAGAAAAAGAGAGAGCAAATGACATAGCAGCAGCGTGTGGGAGCGCAGCCAGCACTAGATAATAAAGCAAAGCAACAAGACTAGAGCACTGTGATCTATTATTACTAGATTTATACTTGTATACAAGTTTCTATCAAGTTTTTTTTAAGTGTATATTAATCAAATGCCACATAGGCCCCATGTAACACTGTAAGAAATTTAGACTATCATTGCCGCCAACGCGTGGTAAACAGCGCTGCCTGCGCTCTCCCTCTCTATCTGTCCCTCTCTTTATATCTCACTATCTCCCTCTCTCTTTCTGTAATTCTCTCTAAGTTTTTATAGTAATAGCAATTGTTGTTGTTGTTGTTGTTGTTGTTGTTCTTGGCTTTGAACTTAAGGTCGGCTGTGCACATCAATCAAGCAAGCAGCCAAGTAAATTGTTTTGTTGTTGTTATTTTGATATTACGCTATTTTCCAGCAATTTGTAAATGATACAAAAACAACAAACAAATAACAAATAATAAAAGCAACAACAGCAACAACAAAACGCGTGCCGACAATAACAAGCATAACAAGAACAACAACAATAACAGAGACAAACCACAACCACAAACAGAGCAAAAGCAAAGGCAAAAGCACAAGCAAAAGCAAAAACATAAGCAAAAGCAACAAAAACAACAAACGACACAAAAAGAGAGAGAGAGAGAGAGAGAGTAAGCGATCAAACTACAGCGTGACAGACAGAGAGAGAGAGAGAGAGAGAGAGAGAAAGAATAAGCGATCAAACAACAGAGCATAAAAGAGAACTAGAGAGCATAATCGAACGAGTGACTGAATGAGAGAGAGAGAGAGAGCGAAATAAAAAAATAGGGATTTTAGTGTCTCAGTGTGTCAGTCTGTCAGTCTGTCAATTGTGTCCGCCTGTCTGCGCCGCTGTCGCTGCATAAATAACCATTCAGAAATCGTAAAGAAATCTTCAATCAATGTTTATTTTGGCTTTGAAGTTGTGCCGCTGCCGCCGTCGCCGTCGCTGCTTGCTGCTAGCGTAACAGTCGCAGTTGGCGTTGACGTCGACGTCGCAGTTGTCGTTGCTGTTGGCGTTTACTGTTGATGTTGTTATTGTTACTGTTGTTGTTGTTGTTGTTGTTGTAGTTGTTGCTTTGATATTTGTGGCCTGTGGCAACGACAATTTGCAGACAAAATGCAAATGACACGCTCAATTTGTGAGCGTAGAGGCCTACGAGGCAGCAAACAGGCGCAATTATGTCTACACACACACACACACACACACACACATACACATACACCCACACATACACACAACACATACAACTACACATTGAAATGCAATTCGACTAAATGTGTCCGTTGTGCCATGTGAATACTTTGGGGTTGCGTCCCACGTACCAAAAATGCCAAAATCTCATAAACTTGTGCAAAAACACGGCCTGTCCTGTTCTCCACCCCCCTCCCCAAACAAATTGCGGCATGGAATCCACAGAATCTCTGGAGTAGTCGAAAATGTAATCAATAAAATATGTTCAGCATGAACTCTACTTCTGCTACTCGATCTGTGGTAGTACTACATCGTGGTAGCAAAACCGTTAGCCTAATGGCAAAAAGCATCACGCTTGGTCCCCTTTTAGCTAAGGAATAGTTAAAGTTCTTTAAAGGCAGCAAATTTGGCAAACTTTTAGGTGCAGCTTCTTGTACTAAAGTTAAGTCAAAAGCCTAAAATTTAAAATTTGAAAAACCAAATCTATTTAAATTAAAGTTCGTAGCAATTTTATGGTATTTTTCTGTGCAATCCTCGTGTCAAGTTTAACTAGAAAATTTGATTTAAAATAAAAAGTTACAGCTTCATTTGGGAACTGAATTTTATTTTGCTGACGAATGAGTGACACAACACAAAAATACCAAAACGACCGACAGACGAAAGGGGACAGAGGACAGACGACAGTGGACAGATGATAGAGGACAGACGATAGAGGACAGAGGACAGAGGACAGAGGACAGTCGACAGACGACACTCGACAATTGAACGTGGGGCGAGGCCAGGCCAAAGCCAATTGAACAAAGCTCGCAAATTGGGTGCAGACAATGCCTGGGGAACCGAACCGACAGCCAACATACAACATACAACACACGAACAATGACAAACAAGCAACAGCACAGTAAAAGCAAAATTAAATCAAAGTAAAACCGCACCAAAAAAAAACACAAAAAAAAACAAAAAACAAGCGGAAAAATCTTTCTAAAGAAATGGAAGCAAAACGAAAATCATTGAGTAAATGCAATATACAGCAAAAATAGAGTGACCATCGCCACAGATATAGACATACACGTATATATATATATAAAAAAAGGGATTCACATGAAAACAGTCGGCAGTTTAATGCGCTTTAGTCACAGGCTAAAGTTTCTTTTTTTTTCTATTTTATTGTTCGACTTTCGTTTCGGGATTTCTCAGCGACTTAACGGGTAGTTAACGCAAGGACACAAAGGCACAGCAGCCAACTTGGGAGCTAGAGATTGAAGAGAGAGTTAGAGAGTGGACAAAGTGTTGATAGAGCCTTATCCTTGGGGCCACTTACATAGATTATATCGAAAGCGTTGAGATAATAATGGCAGCAAAACTTTACTTAAATGCACCAAGTTTTTAGGGTAAGTTATTGAGCGATTTGAAAGAATTTTAATTGCAGATTGTGTTTAAGTCAAAAAGGTTTAAAGCTGGTCTATCTGTACAAAAATATGTCTAATATTTTTAACATAAAAACTTAATTAATCTCCGTTTGATTGCCCGAATTTAGTCAGCATTAGCTCGTAAACAATTGACTAAAAGAATGTCTACAGAGTTTAATTTCAAGCGCTCCTAAATCTCTATTTAAAAAGGGCATAGAAAAGCGCAGTAAGAGTATTAAAGCCGACTACAGTGAGTAAAAAAGACAATGGCCAAATCAGTTCAAGCGTTGATAAGCCGCAGGCGGTAAGTTGCACAGTGTCCAATGGATGGATTGATGCATGGTCAGAGGCAGGGGCAACATTTACTGCTGCAGCGCCACAGACAAAAGCAATTTAATCCAATTGAATAGCGTGTAGATATAGAAGATAGACATCGAATACCGAGAAAGGGAAAGAGAAAGAGAAAGGGCTATCAGCTGATGTGTGACACTTGAAATGCTGACAAATAAGTCGCATTAACGAAGCTTTTTGACCAAAACGAAATGCAATTTTGGCAAAAAAAAAAGGACGGTGTTAGCCCAAGGACTACAAAATTAAATGCTAAAATTCTCATTTGTAGTTGTTGTAGATCTGTGTGTTTTTGTTGTTGTTGTTGTTGATGATGTTGCTGCCGATTTTGTTGCTGTTGTTGTTGCTGTTGTTGCTACTGTTGTCGCTGATGTCATGTGGTTCGCATTGTGACGAAAGCGAGAGACAATGAAACTGTCATGCAATTAAGGCATGCAATTTAATCAATTTATCAATTAAGCAGAACAAGCTGAGAGAGGAGACAGACAGACAAACAGACAGACGGACAGGCGGAAAGACAGGCGAACAGACAGACCAAAGTACAGAGAAGCTACACAGCAAAAGTGGGAAAAGAAAGACACACAAAGTGGACGACTCTTCAGCGAAGCACTTTGCTGGAAAAGTCATCAGTGAATTTCCATTTTATATATGTATATTTGTTATATATTTACTTGCTGTTGTTGCTGTTGCTGTTGTTGATGTTTTTGTAGTTGTTGCTGTTGTTGTCATTTTGATGGTTTATTTTCCTGGCAACTTTCCACTTCCGATGCCCGGCAATTTTAAAGCCAATTTCATTAGCATTTCAAAGTGGCAACCGTTGGTTACTGCTGCTGCTCCACAGCGAGTCAATAATTCTGTTAATTGGCGGGCGGCTAACGCCCAGCTGAGCGGCAAGGGGGGCGTGGCTGTGACATGCGTACAACAATGTTATGCCCGTTGGCAATTAACATTTGTAAATATGCATAATTGTTGCGAGAAATGCAAAAAAAAAAAGCATCAGCAGCAGCAGAGTACTACAAACTGATGAACTGTATTGGCTTTAATGGTAGGAGGGCGGTGGGCGTGGCTGTCTATAGAATTGAATCAGTTTGTGCAGACAGCGTTATAACATGGTCGCTTAATTGTTAAAAAACCATTTGCATAATTGCAAAAGAAAATGTGCATAATAAAATATAAAAAATATATATATATGCATGACAAAGTGCTTGTCAAACTGTAGCACAGCTTAACAATGTTGAAAGATAGATAGATTTAAAGAGCAGCACTCATTAAAAATCATGTTCGTTTTATATAATTAATTATAATCCCTTGTAATAGCGTGAGCATGTCAAACTGTGGAGCCTAAAGTTTAAGCATCACCGAAAAACAATTTGAACAACATGAATAATAAATGTTAATTAAAAATTAATTAGCAATTCACAGTTCAAAATAGTTGCACAGCCAAATTGTTAAACATTCAAACACCTGCTTGTCAAACTGTAGTTACTGTCAAACTGCGCGCAAAAGTTTTCAAGATTGCACAAAGTTGAAAAAGAAAAAATAGCTAAAACATTAGTTTCATAAAATCGTTGCCACAATGGCACTCAAACTATTATTGGCTGTCAAACTGTTATGCAGGGCTGCTTGGCATGATAATTTTTGCCTGCTTTCGCATAGTTTGAAGTAGCAGCAACAGCAGCAGCAGTAGGAGCAACATCATCAGTGCAGGCGACAAAGTTTCAAAGGACTGAACTCTGAGAATGGCTGTGAAGTTTTTAATTTAATTAATAGACGCCAACGATGCCGCAACGAGCACAAAAACCCTCAAGTAGACAGAGAGACACAGGCAGGGAAAGAGACAGAAGATAGCAAACAGAGAGACAGGCAATAACAACAGCAACAGCAGCAGCAGCAAAGGCAAAGGCAAAGGCATTGAATTACATAAAGTACATAGAGAACAGGCGGAACTGGTATGGTTTTCCGCAGCAAAATGAGCTCGTATAGGTGTACTGAATATGTGCATGTGTGTGTGTGTGTTATGAGTGTGTGAGAGTGTGTGTGTGTGAGAGTGTTTTAGTGTGGGTAGCTTCTTCAAACTTATGATTAATTAAAAATAATTCTTTGACTATGCCACTGCATATAAGTGCTTATTAAAAAGCTTTGACAACATCATTCTAGCTGCTGCTTCAGGGGATTTACAGGGTATTAAAACGGAGGTACGGCTCACAAAAAAGGCACTTGGCGTGTAGCCACATAAATGTGACACGTGGCAAGAAAATTGTCACATTATATTGTAGTTGAGTCAACTAAATGCGAGTGCGACAGGTGAAAATCACAGATGGGGCAACTATGAAAGCATCGTTGCCTGGAGCTCTGCTGCCCGGCATTTGAGTCATTTGTGGCCTTCTCTATGTATCTCTCTTCCTCTCCTCCACCCTTTCTCTCTCTCTCTCTCTCTGTGTGTGTGCCATTTTCATTTCTAGACAATTTCACCGAGAGACAATTAACTTAAACGACTGTAAAAGAGCTGCGACAGTCGAAAACTGTTTCGTTGCGGCGATAAGTGCTTTTTCCACAAGATATTCTTTTCCGCAACGCCCCCACAAACGCTGCCACCCATTCCAAAAGCTTCTCCTATCACTTCTCCTTCCACCTCCTCCATCTACCACCCACCATTGCTGCTACACCTGTTTGTGCTAATGCTTTTTTGGAGGTGTCTGTCGTCTGCCTTTGACAGAAATTGAAAAGTACAACAATTTGAAGTTGCCAAATGCCACTTAGAGCCGTGCACATTGTTGCCACACAGCATTTGCCACAAGTGGCAAGTGTGGCAACTGTGGCGCCTTGGGCCATGATATGATTTTCTTCAATTTCAATGCTGCTGTCGCTGCTGTTGTTGTTGGGACTTCAAAAGCAACGCGAAGCGTAAATCAGTTGGCAGTCACAGACCGATTTATGCCTTTGTCACTCAGCCGACGCCTCGAAGGGTGGGCGGTGGTCGGACCTGGGCGTGCTCCTGTTCGTGGGCGTGGACGTACACAAACTTCGACATCCTTCGACATTTGACAGCTGTAAATCTTGGCCAAACAAGTTAACACTTCTGCCAACTTCAAAATGTGATAGCCAGGATGCAGGTAGACAGCACTCCAAGATAGACAGCCAAAAACAGGACAAAATGGCAGGCAGACAAGGAAACGGACAGACAGACAAGGAAACAGACATTCATCCACATAGACAACATTTCTGCCACCGTAGGGCATTTCTTTGCCAAAGTGTATAAAGCCGAATCGAAAAGTAAGGGCAATATAAAATGTACATACTACATTATGGAAAATGTAAATTTGAAATGTAAAAAAAAGGAGGAAGGTAAAGGAGAAATAGAGCAAAAAGGAAATGCAAAACTGCCAAACAGTGAAAACTCTTTGGATTTGGATAAACTTTTACGATTGGGCTGTTAGGCAACGAATCAATCAGTTTATAGCAAGAGAAGCTTAAATAAAGTCTAGGAAATTATATGAACTTTGTTAGAAATTATTTTGATAGAAATGAAAAAAAAATATATATATATAATATATAAAAAAATATATAAAAATGTCTAAATATATAATATATATTTTTTTTTTAAAATTTTTTATTATATTAAATGTACTTAGAGATTTAAATAGTCATGAAAAATGTATGAAATTCAAAAGTCACTTTCAAATTAAGCCTCACGAATCGTTAGCAATATTTCCTGTTACCAATTTGTTACTTTGATCCCGGTCAAAAAAAAAAATAAAAATACAAGTTTATATAAAGCAGCAATGGGACATCAAATATTTAAGGCAATATTGCGACAGGGGCACGAATTGATGTGCAATTGGAGATGCTGCCTAAACAGCCACTAAAACGTTTTGCAAAATTATCATCAGACCCAAAGAAAAAAGCCAAAAAAAAAAAAAAAAATACACCAACTTATCCTTTTTTTTTCATGTGCTTCCTTCTTGGCTTTTCATAACATTCAGACAAATAATAGAGTAGTAAATAAAATAACACAAAACTTTTTGGCAAGTCTCAAAATAGCAAAACTGAAAATCGATAAATATTTAAGGAGTCCAAAAAAAAAAAAAAACCCAGGAGACAGTTGAGATTTCGAGGCCTTGAAAGACAGAAAGGCATGAAGATAGACAGAGAAACAGACGGAGGGACATACTGAAAGAGGCAATGCCAAAGAGATCTGAAGGTGGCCAAAATCGCATTTAATTTAAAACTCATAAATACGAAATGCGCCGCCAGATAATCATAATAAAATTTCAGAACACAATTTGCACAAGCCAAAGCCAAACAAGAAAATTGCAAATGAGATTTTTCAGTCGCCAGCAGCAACAACAACAACAACAACAACAACCATAACAACAACAATGGCCAAAATGGCAAATGGAAAATGTGCAAATGGAATTGAAATTGAAATTGCAATTCGAATAATGACAGCACCCAAAAAAAAAAAATGTTCAACTTGTGCAACTTTTTCCAACGAACAAACAAATTTGTATAATTGCATATAAAAATATCATTTTAACTGGAATTTTTTACAACAATTTCTACCATTTCCCCACGCCTCTTCAACGCCTTTCTGTTCACTGATTTGCGAGTGTGTCAATGGCAGATTTTCATCATGTCGAGGCTGTGGTTTTGACAAAGTTCCAAATGGAATCAAATGGAAAAATGCAAAAATTATTGAAAAATTTTCAAGTGCAATTGACTGTCAAATGGGGTTTGCCAGATACACAGGAAAAACAACAACTACGACAACAACAACTACAACAACAACTACAACAACAACAAATACAATAACAAATACAACAACAATAACATCTACAACATTAACAACAACAACAAAATCGAACAGGAATTTGGGCAATGTCAACTGGAGCGTGTTGAAGTTGAGTTTGGCGCCATGAAATTCAAGTGAAATGAAGTGGATGCTTCGCAAAGAGTGGATCAGAAGTGGTGCGGTGCGGTGGGGGGACCTGTGGGGGTAGTCTGTTATGGGTAGTCTTTGGCAAAATAATTAAGAAAATGTTTACCATTTACATTGCATTTATTGCCATAATGACAATCCAAATGGGAGCTCTGTGTAGCCCCTTGGCAAAGATTTTCAACAACTTTTGCTGACTTGAACAAAAAAGACTTTTCCTAGACGCTGTATGTTGTTATATACCCTTTGAAAATAGGTAAAGGATATGCTAAACATTAGTTTAAATTAAAATAAATTAAAAATATATTTTGCTACATAATTATATCAAGTTTTTGCTATAGAAAATTTGTATATTATACGATTTTTCAATTGCTTTAAAATTTTATTTACCTTTAACAATTTGGTACTAATTTTCTATAATTCTAGGGTATTTCCCAGCATACAAATCAAGTGATGACAGTGCTATAATCGCTTTTTGAGGCCCGTTGACATTTACGAGACATTTAACTGAATAGCAAATTGAAAATTGCACAAAACTGAGCAGCAGCACGTAGATTGAATGAGAATAACAGACTCAGACATAGAGCAAGGGAGAAAGCAAGTGAGATGGCAATAGTGAGATGCAGACAAATGCTTGAGCAATGACAAACTAATTGAGCCTAAGCATATACACACACATACACACGCACATACACACACACTTACAGCAGATACAGTCGGGGACGACACGTGCCTGTTACAGGCAAAAACTACTTGAGACACTAGTTATGCTATTGAGAGCAAGAGCAGAGAAGGAGAGAGGAAAAGATAGAGAGAGAGAGAGAGAGAGAGAGAGATGTGCACAAGGTGCTGTCACTCAAATTATAGAGCGTGAGTCATGCTCAGCGTATAGAGAGAGACTTTAGAACAAGCTTAATGCAGCCCAAGCAAGCAGAGAAAGTCAAGTTTTATTTTGTGGCTGGAGAAAGAGGGACGCGCGCAAAGTTTCTTGTAATTTATGCATATTTTAATGCAATGTTTTTTTCAACAACTCACTCTCTCTATCTCTCTCTCTCTCTCTGTATCTTTGTATCTCTCTCTCTCTCTATCTCTCCCTCTCTTTAACTCTCTCTTCTCTCTTGTATTTGTGTATTGTTCAAGTGTTGGCAAACATTTTGGAGCATTTAATTTGGCAGCAGAGCATTTCGAATGCTTCACTTGCATGCATAATAATGAGCATTGCTCTTGCTCATTATCATTAACCCAAACGATGCCAAACTGAAGTGGCCTCCAGGGTCTGGGCTAATGGCCCGCGGCGCCGGAATTTGTATTTTTTTTTTTTATACTCTGTGCCAACCCTACTCTATATATAGGAGAGACCTTAGTGCACTTCGCAAAACACAAAGAAGCAGCAACAGCAGCTTCAGCTCCAGCAGCATCTCAAGTTTGTAAATATGAAGTTTGATAAGTGTAGTGAAAATGTGGGAGTTGGGACGTGGGCGTGGATTGGGCAACCAGTTGAACTCTTGACTTGGTCGTCGCGACGTCGCCGAAAAACTTTTCGCAGGCATAGTTCTTTATGAGAGCGCTTAACTTCCTATGATATGGCGGCGGCAGCAGAATTCTTTTACTTCTTTTTCCCTAAATTCTTTTTTTGTTCGCTTTTTCTTTTTTGTGGAAAAGTGCATGCCTGCGGGATTTAAAGCGCACAGTGTGACGGAAGCGCACAAACATGACTGACAGCCACGTCAAGCTCAGTTGAAAAAGCGAGCAAAGATAAGCAGTTTAAAAAAATATTAGAGAGAATCAGGCTCAAAAGTTTGTTCATTGCAGGAACTTTATATAAAAAAGAGAGGGCGCAAAAGTTGAAAACAAAAAGTATCATAGCAATATTAAGAAATTACTTTTTGGCGAAGAATTAAGCTAAAAAAAACTTTTCAACTCCAGCTTAAAGTATTTTGTTTGATTCGAGTTATATTTAATTAAAAAGCCAAAAGTCAACTTGAAAAGTTTTATGTAAAAAGAAATGCATATTTTTAAAATTATAATGGAATGAAATTTTATTATTATTTATATATATTTTTAAAATATTTTTTTTATCGTTTATAAATCCTCAACTAAATAAATTCTACAACTTTTTTAATTGTTTACTATTTCGACTTTTCATTCAATTGTCTATGGGCATTGCTCCACTGTGCCGGTGTCCCAGCACGCACACATTTGGCATGCCACTTGTCCTCACTGGATTTGGTGGTGCAAAAGTTGGTGGTTCATTGTTTATGTTCTACGAAAAGTGGCAATCGTAGCGCGACTCTGCGGCAAATGTCGTTACGTGCACAAGTTGAGCTTTTAAAATAATTACGACAACAACAAAAATAAGAACCCCAAAGATACCCAAAAATAGACGCTTCTGCCGGAATTCATGATGCGCAGGTGTATATATTCTCGAGCAGCCGCGTCGATTTGAGCCATCACCGCCCCCCCCTCCCCGGAGGCGCCAGAAAAACGCCAAAAAATCCCCAAAGACTACAGCGAAACAGAAAAAATCGTTGCATGCTTTTGTGCGCGTCGCTTAATGGGTTTGACAGGCACTGGCAGATGTTAGCGCAGCCAGCATATTGCCCACAAGTACGTACTTTTACATATCTAGGTGTGTGTGTGTGTATGTGAGTGTGAGTGTATGTGTATGTGTGTGTGTGTGTGTGTGTCTATATTACTATGTTTGTGTGTGTGCGTGTATAGTATATAATGTCATCAGTTACTGCCTGATAAAATGCGATAAAAAAGTGTCAGACCCGAAAACGCAGGCAAGTGTGTCTAATGTGCCTTGGAAATTCCATTGCTGCTACGGTTACTGCTGTTGCTGCTGCTTTTGCTGTTTTTGCTGGTGTTGCTGCTGCAGGCGTAGTCCTTTAGCTGGTTGTTATCGCCGCTGCTGCTGCTGTCAATAACTTCATATAACCATTGCACAACGCTAAAAATCTTTGGCCCCACAAACAACAACAACAACAGCAACAGCAACAACAAAAGCAGAAGCTGCAGAAGCAACAACAACAAGTACAACAAAGCAACAACTACAAAATTTATTATGCACAGACGATAAAACGTTTTGTGTGTGTGTTTGTGTGTCTGTGTGTATGCTGTTCAGCAGACACAAAAAAATAGCACATACTAGGCTACAGGAAACAATAGACAAAACCCCTTTAACGCTGCCTATGCCTGTATAACAGGGGCGTAGAAGCGCAGATTTTGAAGCTGGCCTAAGGTGGGCGACATTAAAATGCCGCAATACACAAGCTGACACGAATATATGCCAGCAGCTATCAGGAAAGCAGAACAACAGCAACAACAACAACAACAACAACAACAACAACAACAACAGCAACAGCATCAACTACTACGACAACAACAACTACTTTTACTAGCAAACGAAGTTTTTGAGCCACGTCATCAGGAAGCAGTTCTGCATCTTTAGACTCACACTCTCTCTTCCTCACTTTCTCTATCTATTTCTCTTTCTCACTCTCCCTATCTCTCTCTCTTTCTCACTCTCTCTGTTCTTCAGCTCACTCAGTGTGCGGGCGGGCGTTAATGGGTTAAAAGTGCGCTTAGAGCGTGTATAGATTTTATAATGTGTTTGCTCAGGCTACACTATACTCTCGCTCATTCTCCTCCCCTTTTTCTCTCTCTAACCAACCCCTTCCACTCATTGTGCATGAGTTGCAGTTACCAAGAAAAGCGACACCTGAACGCCATTTTACCAAACAGTCGACGCTTTCACTTCCGCCTGCTGAGTTGGCAACTTTGAAGCACACACACGCACATGTGTGTGTGTGTGTGTGTGGCTTGATTACAAAATACAGTTTAATG
>JBANCZ010002387.1:0-15985 GCA_037040025.1 Sphaerogastrella javana | reverse complement strand
GGAGTGACAAGAAAAGCACAGGGAAATTTGCTGATGCCGCAACGGCAAAGGCTAGCGAAACCATGAAGGCGATATTTTGTTTTTCAAACACGATCCCCAAAAGTACAGCGACAACTCCTAAGGCCACAGTCGTATAGCGCGAAACTCTTAGCTCGTCTTTTGAATTGGCGTTGCCATTTTTAAATACTGTCGAATACAAATCATGAGAAACAGCTGAAGCTCCTGAGAGAGTCAATCCTGCAACGACTGCGAGAATCGTCGCAAAGGAAACGGCAGAGATAAATCCAAGAAAGATATTTCCTCCAACCGCTGTTGCCAGATGGACCGCGGCCATATTTCCACCGCCAATCAGTCCACCTTCCGAATCGAGAAACTGCGGATTGGTAGACACAAGAACGATGGCACCAAATCCAATGATAAATGTTAAAATATAAAAAATGTATATATAATTTAAATACTCATCATAAATATGTATAATTATACGCTGTTTAAATTCATTGTCTATTTAAATAATCTCTAAACTAATATATTGCCTTAAATAACTTATACACAAATTATATGTTTTGTTGACAAGTGTAAGCAAAATGCACTTTAGTAGCATTTTGCTCATGCCAATTAGCCAAACACATAGTACTTCCAGCCATGTTCGACAAACACACGCTTCCATCAAAAGTTAGTGCTGGGGTTACTAGACTTTGCTCCATGAACCGCTTGCTGTTGGTCAAGAGAAAGAGAGAGAGAGAGAGTGAGAAAAAAAGAGAGACAAAAACAGAGAGACTGAAATAGAGAGCTTGTCAGTTTGGCTCATAATGAAGTTATTGTACGGCCAGACTAAAACAAATTGATTGTGGTCCAGCAAAAAAATTGAGTACAACCAAGAAAACTTAATTTGAACAAGTGGGCAAATTTTTGAATGAAATTTAAATATCATTATACATTTTACACGATATTGTTTTTACAGACTTCTTTAAATGAACTTGAAAGTTTTTACATTGATTATTTCTGCTGAAAATTGAACATTATTATTTAAAAATAAATATGAAGTGATATATATTGATAAAGAGATTCACATTTCACAAATGATATTCATGGAATATGATTGAACAAAACGTATTAAAAGTCTCATAGACAACTGATCCGAAAAATTGAAAGAAAATAACGTATAATGGTCAGTATTGGCTTAGGTATATGTATAATAACATATAGATGAGATAGGTTACTGTTGGTTGGGTCGTAAACGCGTGCGTTAGATCCCATCAGCATGAAATGCGACTCATGTTTTATGGATCGAATGTATGCGAATGGATTCGAATGGAAGAATGAATGCAGCATGCTACTCGTAACGAGTATGTTCATTTTTGCATAGCGGATGGGTGGATGGAGGGAGGTGGCGTTTGGTACTGTGTGTTAGGGGGCGTGACTTTTGCATAAATATTCCCTCAAGTGGCGCATCGATTCGAGTATGAATACGAGTGCTTCCATTCACTGTATGAGTGTATGCGTGTGTTGGATTTTGCGGTTCGGCCAAAGGCCAAAACACAACAGTCAAGTTGCAATGTTGTGATTTTCATATTTGCGTGGTGGCAACACCAACAACCACAACAACAACAACAACAACAATGGGAAACGGTGTGGGGCGCATGCCGCAAGCGCCACGAGACTTTGACAGTGGCAGTAAGAGTGGCAGTGGCAACAATGGCAACAAACAGCCAACTGAACTAAGTTGTCTCACGGGGACAACATTGACGAGTTGCAGCAGCAGACGACGCGAACTTTTTGGCTTTGGCTTTGATTTTCTGCAAACTAGCAAAAAGGCAGCACCCACTCCCCCATACCCCAATGGCCTCACCTGTCGCCGTCAAGTGACCAAAAGACAGCTCCCAAGAGAAGAGAAGACATGAAATGAAACGCAGCGCAAGGAAGCGAAAGGAAAACACAAAACGCAAACACAACTTGGCCGGCAGAAATATGCAAATGCCTTGAGTTGCAGTTGTGCCATGGAATGGTGGAAACTACACATAGTGGTAAAAGCGGTTTAAACCTCGATGTGCTTTGTCTACCGACTGTCGTCTGTCGTCCTTCTGTCTACAGTCTACAGTCTGCTGTTCTGGCAATCTAACAACCATATTTGGCCACTCCGTTTGACAGACAACAAAAGTTAACCAGGCAATGCCCCAAACGGGACCAAGCCCAAGGCTCACACCCACACAAAGGAACAGCGGACAGACTAAAGGCAGACAGACAGACAGACAGACAGACAGGCAGACAGAGGGACATGCAATACAACTGACTTTCGGGTGCATTTTCAGCATTTGCGGCTTAACTTGTCATCGCAGCAAAAGGATTACAAAAGTTGTTCAAATTCAACATATGAACTGGAAGTACTTTAAAGGGTATATGGGACGGTCATTATTATACGTTCTCTTTCATTTAGCTATGAATAGTTATTAGTTCAAGATTAGTTGACAGGTATTCGGTTCATCATTGATTTACATGCTATTTTCTGCTTATTATAAAGAATCATTTTTTTGGAATATATAATTTATGTCATATATCGCTATCACAATTTTATAATGTTTATGAAAACCAATACATATATAATGGTAATATTTTGAGATCCTGTGTTTACACAAATGGGTTTATTAACTTTTGCACAAAGTGAAAATATGTGTAACAAGCAGTAGGAGGCGTGACAGCTCTTATACTATAACATACAAGCCCGAAAATACTGTCGGACTCCATCCCTATTCGATATGTTTTAATCCCGCTTTATTGTTTACTCGATTTTTTTCTTCAAGTCCACCCGCTTTTCAACTTTACCCTGTTTTTACTAAATTTCGTATTGTAAATTATATAAAACTTTTCATTTCATATACACAATAAATTTCATTTATTTTAATTTAATCTTCAATATTTTCATATAGATTTATAATATTTTTATTTATTTAATAAATATTTACGGAATACACTTTATGTGCAGTTTACCTTAGAGTTATGTTCGAATTCCTTTTCTTCGGTCTAAATTCTTCGGCATATTTTGCTGTGGCATGCAATTTTTGTTTATGCCACGCGTTCTGTCAGTATGTGTGTGTGTGTGTGTGTATGCTTGTTGCAAGTGCCTAACTTGATTTACTACTCAAAACCCACAACTCCATTTAGTCTGTCAATATGTCGATTTGGTCCGCCTTGTTTGCCTCCTCTGCGAGCGTTTTGGCCAATTTTTTGTTGCTGTTTGTGGGATTTTTTTCAGTTGCTACGCTTTTTACTGCCAATCGCATGGAAAATGCGCGTTTTGGTTACAGCAACAACAACAACAACAACAACAGCAACAACAAGAGCAGTAACAACTTTTGCTTTTCGTTTGTGGGCTGCTAGCCGAGTCCCAGTAGCTACAGATGTTGTTGTTGTTGTGTGGTTGATGTTGTCGCATTCGAGCTCCAGTCCCAGTCCCAGTCCCAGTCCCAGTCGCAGTTCAAGTCACAGTCTCAGATTCAGTCTCAGTCTGAGTCCAATCCGTTGCGTTTGGTCCGCTTTGTCTGTCCGTATTGCCAGCCAGAGCTTGGCCATAATTGACTGGCTGTAAAATTCTTGTCATTTTTTTTTTAGCCAGCCATTTGGGTGGCTGTGTTTTGTTTCTTTCGTGTGGTTGCTATGTACTGGGCGTGATTTGTGGGCGTAACACTTTGCTATCTGATGTCTGCTGTCTGATGTCTGTTGTCTGTTGTCTGTTGTCTGTTGTCTGCTGTATGGTATCTGCTATATTCTATATGCTGTCTACTTCCCTCTGCTCTACTATATGTGACTGTAGTACCACTAGTCGCTGTAGTCGTACAGGTTCAGGGCAGTAGGAGTTGTCCTTTTTGTTGTCTGAGCACATTTGGCCCAAGCTAATGGCTTGAGTTTTGCCCTAAAACTATGTAAACTATTTGGTTTTACTGTTTCGACCAGGAACAAACCGACGGACGACAATGAAAAAGGTCTCTACTGTGATTGACATTTTGTATGCTATGCCGAAGAAAAGTGAGCTTGCTTAAGCTTTTTGGAGATATGATTTTGAGAAGTTGAAAAGTTCTTCAAAATGAATTATTATATCAGTGGGTTCTTATGACATATAGTTAGTTCATTATGCTTATAATTTTTTTTTATAATGTAATAAATTTTTTAATGCTTTAATTCTTTGAATTTTCAACTTTAGAATAAAAGAATATACTGTATGTTGATCATCTAATTACTTATATTTGTACCACTGTGCACATTTGCAATAATCAACAGTGATAACTGTTGATCGCTTCATCTTAAATTGTCAACCAGCTACAAGAGCTCCCCAGTCAACCAAGGAGGTGTCATCTTAGCCAACAACTGACAGCATCAGCATCAACATCAACATCATTATTAGCAACTTTTGGCTTTTATGAAGCGTCTCTGTGGCTATTTGTGCTGTCACCCCATTGAAGAAGAAATGATACAGAGTGAGAGAAAGAGAAAGAGAGAGAGTGGGAAGAGAGGGAGAGTGACAACATCAACAACATGTCGACTTGCAAGTTATCCATTATTCTCCAGTATTCAGTGTTGCTGTTGTTGTTGTTGTTGTTGTTAGCTGTTAGTTTAACGCTCATGGGACATGCCAAAATTTGAATAATAATTTTATTTGCCTGAATTTGCATATAGGTCCCCTAGCTCTCGCTTACCCACTCTCACTCCCAGACTCTGCTCCCACTGGACTCTGCTTTTATGCTTTTTATTTTTCTAAACTCCTCTGGATTGTGTATGTGTGTGGACATTGGCTGACTGTTTGCTTACAATGTGCTGGGCATTTAAGCCATTTGACTTTTGGCCATCAAGTTGTTAACATGTGTTGACTGTGACTCAAATGGGAGAGAGAAACAGAGAGAGAGAGAGAGTGCCGTCAGAGTTTATTTATTCATGCACTTACTGAGGCATTCACCGCTTGACTTTCCGCATCGGCTTCCACTTCCAGTTAACAGTTCCCACTACCCAGTGTCCATATACCATACACCACTTACCCCTTCGCACTAACCATTTGCTAGTTGCCACTCTACACTGTAGAGTTTTAGCATTTGGCTTCAACTGCTAATTGCAAGCGGTGTGTCTTCTAGCCAATCAAAGCTCAAGTGCTGTTAACCGTCTCCAATTCTCTCGCATTATTTACTCCTGTGTCCTGTGTCCTGTGCCCTACGTCGTCTATTTGGTCTGTCTGTTTGGTGCGTACCATTGTTGTTTGTCTTCTAACTGTGCAAGGCTGGTCTCTTCATTGCCCAGGACCCCTGAACCCATCAACAAATTGAGCGTGTTCTCTCTGACCATTTCTAATGCCAGACCAAACTTATTGGATTGTCTGTGCTGTCCGTTGTCCGTATTCCGTTATCCCATGGTTAAACAAATATGCACATTCAGTTGCAAATGAGTTGCTCTTCGGCTGATGATGAGTGGGAATAGCATTTATTGAAAATACAAGTGCCAATATTTGAACAACAAAAACCGTAACCTAATTGCAAAAACATGTTGGCTCTGAATTCCTGTAATTTGACTTCTCCAATTGAGCTACGATTTGACATTATTTACCATTATTTACACTCAACAAAAAACTTTTTCTTAAAGGTATTTCAGGATGCATCGAAAAATGAGAATATAACTATAGATTAACATTACAAGTCTATTCAAGCTACTCTATTCTAGATGAGAATATTAGTAGAGATTTACACTATATAGTATTTTATCATTTGTCTGAAGTAAAAATGTTTTAAATAAACCTTAGTTAATCGGTTTTGCAGCAATTTCGAATTTCTAAAAGAAATTTAATTAAAAATCCCATAGAAGCTATGGCAGCAGTGCAACTGACTGCCATTTGAAAGTTTTTACGTGAGAGGGGCAAAAATGTTTGTTAAGTGCAAATTAAGCATACGTCAGGTTGAACCAGGAGTGTTACACCATTACCAGCTGCTCGACTTTGCTGTTGACTAATGGAATATCACGTGAAGTGGCCTGAGAACAATGTCTGAAAGCATTCTCAAAGCGACATGCAACCCTGCAAACTGGAGAGCACAACAAAACATACTACTGAATAAAAAACAGACATCACGCCTTCTTTACGTGTTTAATGAGACTGTTGCATGATATCTTTTATTTAAATTTTAAATATTTTTCGTTAATTTCATGAAAATTGACTTTATTTATATAAATAGTTATACAAATTTAAAGTCTAAATATTTAATTTTTAAATTCATCACTTTATCTATAGAATTTAAACAGATATAGAGTATGTCGTATGTCAGAGAGTAGACTTGTCTGTGCAGCGCGGTAGAATAGGAAGTTGAGCGGTTTTTTATTTTGATGCAATTTGTGAACCCTGCAAAATATGTGACGATAAACACTCACACACACACATTCAAATGTAGTCTGTGAACATATGAGTGTGTGGGGAGTTGTATCCCTTTTTGTCGCTGAGTTTTCCTAATTGCCGATGAAAGGCATCGCAAATGAAGTCAACGCCAAAATATTGTAGCAATTTTTGAAAGCAAATGCAATTACTTAATCAGCATTCAAAAGATCTTAAAAACTGGTGAGAGCTACATAAGAGAGACAGATAGATGTGGGAGAAGTGGAGAAACTCTATAAATCATTGCGATGAATTTGAGTTAGAATGTGTTTTGTCGGTTATGTCCCACTATTCAGAGTTGGAGTCGAGGAACCAAAGTAAGATAATGTATATCTTCAATTGGAAACATATGTATCTCAAGTGATTTAAATGTTTTTAAGCATGTTTTTCGTTATTTAATTCACATTCACATTCAAATGTCTGCTGATTTGGGATGTGTTGGACTTGTGTTTGTGTGTACTTGATGTGCAGCTCATCATGATAAAATTTCTGTGTTGACTAATTGAAAATTTGCATAAAATCAATTTTAATTGAAAATCTTGGCCTGGCTTGGCCGAAAGCACAAGAGAAGGTTAAGTGAACATTCAACTAGATGTTTGAAGTATTCATACTAAAAACACTTAACATTGATTCACTTGCATTCTATCTCCAGACAGTTATTGACATTTGGGCAACTGCTTCAAAATGATGCACAAGAAGAAGATGATGTTGCAAGAGTAAAGATTTCAACTCCCATGTGGTTCTTCTCTCTTTCTCTATCACTGTCTTTCTCTCTCTCTCTCTCTTGTATTTCATCAGTTTATGCTGTTGCAAAACTTATGTATTAAAAATTAAATTAAAGTCAAAACTTTTGCCCAGAGTCCAGGCAACATTTCTACATTTTGCAATTAGTAAAATTTCATTATTTCATTTAAATATGAGTCCAGAGTGTTGCCTGCCACATGAACTTGTTGTTGTTGTTGTTATTGTAGTTGTTGCCGAATAATCAAAATTAGTTATTTAATAGCAGCAATTTACCAGTTGAACTGTTGGCTGTTGAAATGATTGGCAACATCCTTTGGGCCGAGGCTTTCGGCAGATTAAATAACATGCAAGGCAATCTAATTAAAATGCAAAATTATAAAAAGAAAATATTAATCAATTATGAATAATATGCATTGCAATTTGCTGCTTATATTAATATTGAATTCTCCAGGTGAAATGTTATTTATTTATTTAACTGAATTTATGTACACAAATTTAATGATAATTACAAATTTATAGAACGTATGACATAAGTTATATGTTATTTTGAGAATTTACATTATTCACATTAAATTTGTAGCCACAATCTGACAGTGTATCTGTCAGATACTTTCAATCGTTGCACAGTCAATCAGTAATTGGCCATTTACATTTTTCAATCGCATTTTCACCTTTACAAAGAAAAATATCCATTTTGCCTGGCCATATAATAAAATTTTCTGGTAGTTTTTGAAGGGCGTATAAAAGCCACGCCCCAACTATTGAAATGGGTTACATCTTTACGCCAAATAGACATAGCTACAAAGCAGGAAAATCCTTTGGTGACACAGTTTGAAATTGCGTCGACTCTGGCAAGGGAAATCGAGCAGCTTAGTTGGGTCGTTTGCTACGGAAATTAGGCAAACTATGCACAGTGAGAGATGGCCATAGATGATACCAAGCAAAACAGTTCTACACTTGGTGTAAAAGAGCGATGGAAAGAGAGAGAGAGAGAGAGAGAGAGAGAGAGAGAGAGTGAGGAAAAGAGAGTGTGAGAGAGTATTGCCTGATGTTAAGGATTGATATGTGAACGCATTAAAAAGCAATTTCACAGATTAGTTTTATTGAAATGGTTTGCGGCTCTGCCAGAGTTGTTGGTATCGTCTGTTGGGCTTTAGTTTTTAGTAACTGGGATTTGCAATCGACACTTGTAGGTATTTAGATACCGAGTGTTGTACGAAAATGTTCGATAATCTGCTTAAATGTATAATGAATCTAGGATGTACTGTATATGGATAAGTGGCAGAGGGAAATATTAATTCAGTGTGTTTTAAAATGGGAATATTATTGCAGTGAAAACTTATTTTGTTTATTTCAAGTTTGGGTTGGGAAAGCTGAAATTTAAATGCAATAAAATGCTTATATTTTAAATATGAATACATTTATGATACATTTTAAGGAATGTAACATCGGTAGTAATAAGTAGGTAAGAAATTGTTTAGAGAAATATATAGAAAAACATTTTTAAAAATATATAATCATATTAGTATACTTCAAGATACTCGGAACTTTAAAAATAATGCATAAATTAGAGCTTTTATAATTAGAACTAACGTTGAAACTGTTCTAATGGCAGATAGATGTATTTTGAAATTAATTGACTGTAAGGGATCTGGAACTTGTTCTGTTATCCAGCTGTTAGTTCTGAGTATATCCAATTGGATCAACACGGACAGGTGTAAATTACGGAAGCTTAACAAAAGCCGGCTAAAAGCTCCAAGGCAACAACAGCATCTGTAAATTGTAGGATATAAGTGCAGTTAGCTTTAGATTTGCTAAGGATTTGGTGGCACTCTTTGTCCTTTTGCTGCTGCATCTTCTTTCTATTGTGTCGGTGCTGCTCTCGCTGGGTGTGCGTTTAATTAATTTGACAACATGGCAGAGTATACAAAGGCATATCGACTAAGAGAAAGGGAGAGAGAGAGAGAGAGAGAGAGAGAGAGAGAGAGAGTGAGAAATTGGAATGGAAAAGTAGTGTAGGTACTCTTGAAATTGTCCTCAGCTTAGTGGCAGCTCAGAATGTTCGCCCGCACAGTCTGTCGCTCTCCTTCTACCAATCTCTCTCTGTCTCCCTTTCATTCGCTGTCTCTCAGTACTTAATTAATTTGCTGCTGTGTGCACTTAATGCCGGAAGTTGAAGAAATACGGCCGTATTTTGGCTTTATGGTATGGTAAATTTCAACGGCAGCAGCAAGATGAGCCCAGGCATAAGAGGAAGTCACTCACTAAGCTCTGCACTTGATCCATGTGCTCTGCGTGCATGCATATTGCTATGTGTGTGTGTGTGTGTGTGTATGAGTGTATCTGAATGTGTGTATTTGTGTGTAAATCAATCAAAATGCTTCCGCCAAACTCAGGCGTACCGCCTAACGGACTCGCCCACACAATTTATGGCAAACCTGATTCAAATGTCTAAGAAGCTTACGACGCCCAAAATCGTATACGCATTTTTAACCCATTATTTGTATGTGTGTGTATGTTGTGTGTGTGTGTGTGTTGCCATGAGTGTGTTCAGTACTGTTTTACGATATATCAAGGCCAACGCAGCAGCTAAAACTGCTTTCTAGGCGCCGGACTACCCCAACCTCAACCTCAACCTCAATGTGAACCTCAACCTCAAGCGATTCATCGGATGCCGACAAACTCATTAGTAGCCAAGGGCAAGTCATAAATTTGCCACCAGTTCCATGCTCTCTTCACACTGGTTCTCTTTCTCTCTCTCTATCTATATTTCTCTGTCTTTCTCTCTGTTTATTTGACGGTCTTTGTCTAGCCGGCTTTGTGTGTCCCTTTGGGCACGTGGGAAATGCTGTTAAGCTCAACTTCCTTCAGCTGTCAGACGTTACCAAGTGCCGAATCCTCAGCCCTGAGTCCTCAGTCATGAGTTCTGTATTCCAAGCTCTGTCTGCATCATTGCGAGGCACAAATATAATGGAGTTTTCTTATTTGAGGAGCTGCCAGTTAAACGTTTCTGCTCGGACAGAATATTTTGAACGAAATTGAAATGCAACCACAGGGTTTTTCCCAAAATCCAAAGCAAATCTTTTGTATTTGTTGTTTGATTTGGTTTATGTTAACCACTATAGAAATTTGAATAAAAATGCACATATACATAAATAAATAAATATATATGTAAATATATATAATATTATATCCTACTCTCTTTTAATTTGAGTTACTTGTAACAATATTTTTCCTTTTTCTCTACTGTCTTTCTATATATTGTACTCGCTTTCTTTCAAAGCTCACTCAATCTACCTTTCCCTCTGCTATTACCTTTCATTCTATTTCACTTTATGGTCATGTGTCTGTGCATCTATAGATTTAAACAGAGTACACGCACTCCTGTCCACCCACAATTGCGCCCACATTTACCATACATTGGGCCTGGCATTAGGGCCACATTTACCAACCATGCATAACTCACAACGCGCCTCTAATTCTCTGTCTCATGGTCTCTCTGTCTTTGGGTTTCTCTGTCTCATTCTCCTTTGGTTTCTCACTTTACCTTTGGTTTGGGTCTTTAGTCTCTTTGCCTTTGCCAGCTACAAGTACATCAACATCATCAACGTCATCAGGCGGCGTTGAAAAATCACTTCAATGCACCAAAATCCTATTAAATCTGTGCAGTCAAAGCAACAGCAACAAAAAGCATTAAAAACAGCAGCAGCAACAACAACTTTGGTAACAACAACTACAACAGCAACAACAACAACAATAACAACAACAACAGCTAGGCACAACATTAGTCAAGTATTTTAGCCATTTTTGGCGCACGAAAAATGCAAATAAGTCGAGTCAAGTCACAGGCCAAAAAGAGGAGCCTGAAAGGCAGCTAAATAGTAGGAGAAAGAGGCAAAAGCACACACAAGAGAAAGAGAAAGCAAGAGAGTGAGTTATATGGAGAAAGAGAAGGCGAAGAAGAGTGATTGTGAGTGGGAGACTGAGTATGAGAGTGAGTGTGAGTGTGAGTGGGAGAGTAGAGGTTGAGATAGAGATGGAGATGGAGATGGGGTTGTAAATCCGCATGAGTGCAAAGTGAGTGCAAGTGAGCTGGCATTTGATATGCTCGTACTCATAATGAATGCAATTCGTGGTTGCGTGGCTTTGTGGGACTGAATGTTTTGAATGTTTGAGTGTTAAGTTGTGACTTTCATGTGTGTGTCTGTTTGTGTGTTTATTTGTTGTTCTATGTGCTAACAAAAGCATTTGAAATTTAAAGCCAAAGAATTGCAGCGACTACGCATATTTTATATGCCACATTCGATGGGGATTTAGAGTGGGGGCAATAGGGGAACCAAGGTAGTGATGATGTTGTACCATGTTGTTGGAGGTGGATTACTATGAATGCTGTCGAAAGCTTTACCTGGCAAGTACTTACTTTTTTTTGGCAGTGTCTTGGCTGTCAAATCGTCAGCAGATGTAAATGATTTATTTTGCACATTTGAAATGTTAGGAAAATGCTCATGAAAATGCGAGTATCAGGAAAAGTGCGTAGCTATTGATGTTGCATTATTTTGTTGCTTATTTTTCCCTGTTGATTTGCTGTTGCTTGAAGCTTGGCAATGATTGCGCCATGTGGCAGGTGAAATGCATTTGGCAGCTGCATAAAAGGAGTACATATCAATAAGAACTGAAGACAGGTGAAACTATAGTTAAGATGTAAGGATATGTGTTTTACAAAAGCCTGAAACAGCAACTATGAAAGGGTTAAATTGATATCCAATATATGTTATAAATATCACAGAATTCTATTATTAAAACTATAATTGTCCCTATGAAAACAGCATTACTTTAATCGAAGTTAAAAGTGTGGATACTCTTTAACTTTAAATACAAAATCTTTTATTTATTTAGAATTTTTGTAATAAATCTAGAATTATGCAATTTAAAGAATAATCTTTAGAATGATGTTAAAAGTGTACATACTTTTTAACTTTTCAAAATGAAATTAACTTGCAAGTGAACTTTAAAAAGCTTCTAGTACAATATAATATTAGTAAATAACACAAAGTTCTATCATTTAACATTCAATTATAAAGCAGCATTTTTATAATGCAAAATGTAAATTTATTTATTTAATCTTTAATTTAAAACTAATACTCTAAATTTCCTTAAATGTTTATTTTAAATATACACTTATTGAATTAAATAATAAATGTTTTTCCATCAGCTTAATGCACTTGAGGAGATTGAAAACAATTGAAAAATCCATAATAAAAATGCATAATAATGACTCTAAAGAGTTTGAGCTGTAAGTGCTCTGTGTGTGCGTACAATTAGTCTGTTAGTAAGTTGTTGGAATTTGCATAAATAATTTAGATAAATAGCTTAAATTCATTTAAAATTTAGCTTAGAGTATTCTTCGAGCTAACACACACATCCGGTCAGACAATAACAACACATAGTATATAGTAGACAACGGCATTAGGATCCTAAGCTGACCCAATTAGCCAAGGCTCTATATAAGGTCTGCATGGTGGCATGCCACATGCCATATAGCGCACACAGAGGGCGCTGCACTCTATAGTTTATGCTGCTCCATGAGAGATGTTGCTGGTGTTTTGCTGCTTTTCATTTGGCATTTTGTGTGGATTCTTTGTATCTCGGGTCAAGTGTTTCCCTTGCTTCCGCTTCCTTTGGCAAGAATTATATTAAAAATATATACTATATTTAATACTCATATTTAGACCATGCCCACGCCCACGCCCTTGCTAACATTACCCTCTAGCTGTTGCTCATGTTACACGCTTCATATTTAATTCAATTTCCTTCTTTTTTTAGTGTTTATTGTTGCAACATCTCCATGTGGTTATCTGCTCCCATCTTGCCACACGTGTTGTTCACTTTTACGGCTGCCGCTTCTGCTGTTGCAACTTCTCTCATTTGAGAGCGGCGAGTACTGCATTAGCTGCAATTAATTAAGTTACACTTAGGGGGAATTACTTAAGCTTGGCCTGGCTTACAATAAACAGCTCATAAGTGCACCACATGTGGCCATAAATTGTGGAAGCTGTTACTAACTAAAGCGCCCTCAACAAGATGCACTGGACTTGCAGTTATCCTGCAGCCATAGGCAAAAGCATCAACGATTTCTTTAAGTATCTTAACTATTTCTATAACTGAAATTATGGTTAATTTAGAAGTGCATGATATAAAAATATTTTATATATTTATAAAAATATTTTAACTTTGATATATATTCTATACCAATTATTATTTAAGTGTTCTCAAAATATAAGTACCTATAATAATACAGAATATAATTTTAGAAAATATTTAAAGTTAACTTTATATCGTCATATTTTTTGTTTTTTACCGATTTTTCTTTTAATGCTTTTAAAATAGAACTACTTAAAATAAACTAAAAAATAATTTTAAAAAATATTTTAAATTGAATATATTAATTTTAAATGATTTTAAAGTTTTATTGACAATTTTTGAACATAAATTATAAAAATAATATGGGCATATATTTTAAATTTAATTTTTAAATTTTGCTTTTGATGTTTTCTACATATTTATAAACATTTCACAAATATTTACGCACTGAAGCAAAACCCAAATACGCCGCATTAAACACGTTTAGCAAATATGCCGAAAAATGTTCCGAACAAAACACGGAAAAATCCAAAAATAAGCAGGTAAATCAAATGGGAATGCATAAGCCAAACTGTATAATGCTATGTGGCAGTTGCAGTTTTCGTTGCAGTTGCAAACGTTGCTGCATTTTGTCCCTAAAGCCAAATCCTTAGCCAATGTTCTCATATGCTCATACACTCAACGAAATCCGCACATTGTCACAGGCAAAGGAAATGTCAATTGTGTGCGCCCTTAGGACCTGTGTGTGTTTTTTGATGTGAGTCTGTGTGTGTGTGTGTGAGGATCAGCTCGAGCAGGATGAGGGCTACAGTGAGCACATTCAACAAATTGCATGTCAACAATTCGAGCACAGAGGGCATTATGGTTGTACCCGATAGTTGAGTGAGGCTCTATCCATTCTATGCTGGATTATCGTTGACAAAAACCAAGCTAGAATAATACTTACTATGGGGAGAGAAAATAGAATGATTGTAAAATATTGTTTGGTTATTTGAATGTGAAATGTAAAAATAATCAGCATTCAATACTCATCGATTCAATCGAGCTTGTAATGCCCAGGGCTCTTTGGGATCTCAGGCTCTCAGGTGGTTGGTCGCCCACGCAGCTGTGTCTATATACCCTGTAGTAGTCATAGTAGTTGTATTGTTATTATTATTTTATGACCAACTGCCAACTGTTTTTTACGAGCTGTCCAAAAGCGGCATTGTCAACAAGGTGCATTCATAAATTAGTTCGAAACATTTCGAGTTATTTTTTTCGAGTGTTCGTTCTTATTTTTATTATTTCTATTTTGGCAGCCATACTAATTGTTATCTTGCTGTAGGTTTATCGCCTCGGCAAGTCCCAGTATTTTTGCCTCTCTTTTACCTCTTGAAACTAATTAAGTTTCCACAGTTTTTCGACCAAAATGAAAGAGAGAGAGAGAGAGAGAGATCAAGAGAAAAACTCTGTAACTGGCTTTACATTTTTACGTTTTTATGGCTTTATTTACGACTTTCGCTTTGAACGCATTGTGTGAATTTTGTTGAGTTTCTTTTAATGCTTCTTAATTCTAATTACCACACGCCCGACTGTTCATCTTTGTCTGTTAACTGCCCACAACTCGTATAGTTCGACTTGCTGCTCTATACCGTGCAGCTGACCAGCAAAGCTCAAAGGGTATACACTTTTCAGATTTTCAACTCTCTCAGCTGATAACAAATTATTAAAAATATTATGGAAATCAACATTAACTAAATTTCTTTAAAATAGAAAATTTATATGATAATTTTATAACCTCAGACTGCAATATTTATTAACAGTTGAAACATTTTCAACACTGACATTCTAAAACTATATTTGAATAAATACAAACATATTTGTAAATAATTTATAGTATCGTATAGTCTGTCCTGCATTGATATACCCACTTTGATTTGTAGTACAATTTCGAAGTTTCTTCTCTTACCAATTTATAGTTTACGACTTTTTTACATTTTAATGGCGCTGCAGAAGGTCCGTTAGTTAAGGGCCACAGCGGTTAAAATTCTCAGCTCCCATCGGTAAAAAAATACAATTTGAGCATCATTAAATATATAAAGTTAGCTGCACTAATTTGGTTTCTTTTAATATTATTTCAAACACCTGAAGTAACCAAAAGAAAAAACACCCAAAAAAGAGACGAAAAAAATTCTGACAATGAGTCAAAACATTAAAATAACGAGCATCTTACGGATAGATACGATTCTGGCTATGGCTCTCTAATAAATGAAGCTGTGTATTAATTTTCTTTGTCTAAAGCGAGTCTATGCTCAATTTTATGCTTCATTTGGTTCTCTATGGTATACCATTCATTTGTGCATTGTTCTCCAAATAGAGCGTGTCCGTAACGTAAAGTTCTATTTAGATCTCAACTAACCATAGATGAAAGTTAGATAAATAATCATGATCATTACATTAGTAAGCCAACGTGTTCGGTCCAACAACTTAATTCTAAATTAAGTTTTTATTCGCAAAGCCGCGGGGTATTTTGAAGGAACATAGCGAGTCTAAATTTTATACTATGTACATTCGAAATGATCGAATAGATTTATGTTGTTTTATGTAACACTTTATTTTGATTATATTTTCTTTTAGACAACATATCTATTAGACCCTGTGTTTAAAAAACACAAAAAGGGTCTATTAACTTTGTGCAAAGTCGATTTGTGTGTAACAGGCAGA
>JBANCZ010002386.1:0-15993 GCA_037040025.1 Sphaerogastrella javana | reverse complement strand
CACATGGCTGTCATTGTAGGCATCGTCATCGTCGTCGTCGTCATCGTCGTCGTCGCTGTCGTCGTTGTCGTCGCTGTCGTCGTTGTCGTCGCTGTCGTTGCCGTGGTCGTGGTTGTCCTGCTGCTGCTGCTGCTTGGCTTTGGCATTGTGAACTCGCTGCCACATGCCACACATATGCTAGAAGCATAGGAATAGCTTCACGCGCTCCACGACGCGTGTTCCGTGTACAAATTTGCCGAGCAGTCCAGCAAGTGTCAGTGCCAGGGATTGAAACGGGGCTGCCAAGGCAAGGAAGAAGGCGGGCAGTTAGTGAATGAGTGGGTGAGTGGATGTGAGTCTGAGTGTGAGGTAGTTTATGCTTACTATATAGCAGTTGGTCTACATTAGATTCCTTTTTTGCACTGGGGCTGGCTTTTGTTTGTAGGGGGAGACGGCTGCTGCTGCTGTTGATGCCAGCGAGTGCAAGGACCCGTCCTTTGCCTTTGCCTTTACCATTGCCTTCAGATGTTGTTGGTGGTGGTGGTGCGCACCTTAACAAAAGCAATGTGAAGTTTTGCTGCTCTATATGAAGCTAAGGCTGTAGTCAACGGGCAATCAAAGGATGCTGCTTCTGCTGTTGTTATTGTTGTTGTTACTGTTTGCCTTACTCTTGGCATTTGCCTTTTGCTTCTGCTCTTGCTCTTGCCTTTTGTGTGTGGCATTTTCATTGTGCTAATTGAATTAGTTTGGGCGCTTTGGCGAAAATATATGCAACAAATTTCATTTTGTAGTTCACTTTAGTTCATTTGATTATATGCCATTATTTTCCATTTGCTGCTCTATTTGTGTTTTGTGTGTCTATCTCTCTCTCTCTCTCTCTCTCTCTCTCTCTCTCTCTCTCTCTCTCTTTTGCTTTTCTACTTTAGTTATTTGATTTGATTTAATTATAATTCTTTATTTTGCTTTCATTTTAATTGATTTGTCAGGCAATGCACGTTTACTCTCTCTCCCTCTCTCTCTTTCTCCCACTCTCTGCTTGTCTCTTTCAAATTTAATTGGATTTTATGTTGCAAAATTATTCAGACAGTTCAATGTTTTCATTTTTTATATTCATCTTCTGTTGTTGTTTCTATTTTGTTGTGTTTGAATTTAGATTTTGATTTTGATTTAATTTATGCATTTTAATATATATATATACATAAATATGTGTGTGTGCTTTGAGTGAAAGGCAAAACTTTTGATAAGCCACAGACGTCAATTTATGCATATCTTAAGCCATTTTCAACAAAACATTCGCTTTTTCGTTTGTTCATTTGAATTTAAAGAATAAAGCTTGCTTAACATTTTATAAATTATCTACAGTTTTGTGGTCATTGAACTGTGAATGATGGAACTCTGATGGCTCTGAATGGGTTGGTAGCGTTTCTATAAACGTTTTTCATGTAAAATGCCAGCGCTGAAAAAGTGCTAACGATAAAGCTTGGCCACATATCGATAAATTTAATAAATAAATAAATTATTTTAAAAATTCACATATGGTATACTGTGCTTGTATGAATATAATTTTTTTTTGGCTTATCAAAGAGTTGTGTTCAAATTATGCGCCAATTGTCATTCTAGTTTATCATTAGAGTGCAAATAAGACACAATATATTAAACGGTGAATTGACATTACAGTAGGGATGGTGCCTGACCAACTTGTGCTTACTATTTAAGCACAATTTTGTACTCCATATTGCAGTCTCAGAATGAATTGAACACAAAATGTTATCGCCTCACCGACTTGTCGGGTTTTGTTATCAGAAGACCAGACAGACGGACACGGACGGTGACACAGACAGATAGACGGACGGGCGGTGAGACAGATAGACAGACGGACGGACGGTGAGACAGACTGGCGAGGTTCGTAAACGAAATAAAATGCATTGGGAGAATAAAGTAGACCAAAAAAGGAGCCGAAAGAGTGAGCGCAACACTAGAAACTGAGAGATTCTATGCAAGAAGGGGAAAAGAATCGATCAAAGAGTAAATGAAAAACAGAAACAGCTTCCGTGTTCTCTGCCTCTTTTTCCTATGCTGTTCTCCATTTGATTTCTTTGCTTTTATCGTTTCGCATGGCTGCTTATCGTCAATGCGCTGATCGCGTTGGTTTTGTTATTCGTGTCTTCTTTGATCGATTCTCTTTCCCCTTCTTTTTTTTGTCATTGCATTTGATTTCGTTTGTGAAGTTCGTTTGTCTGTGCGTCCGTCTGTTGATCAAAGCTGACGAGTCGGAATGGCGGTAACATTTTGTGTTCAATTGATTGTCGAAGTGCAAATACGTCACATGGAGTACAAAATAGTCTGACAAGCGTAAGGGTATGACTGTTGATGTTAGGCACCGTCCCTACTGTATATGTATGTTTACACCATTATATGTTGTCTATTTTTGCACTCTTTACATATGATGGATGATCGATTTAAATATTACTTTGATTTAATTTTTTTTTACAGTTTTTTTTTAAACTATTTTTTTTTCTGCTGCTGCTAAGCAAATTTTAATCTCTATAAGTATTTTATTTTTGCATCGCATTTCCAATAAATTGAATGCATTCATTAAGTGTGCTCTTTATGAGTGCTTAAAATGCAATGTGCAACATGCTGGAAACAACAGCAGCAGCAACAACAACAACAACAACATTATCATCAACTATAACAACAACAACAATAGCTACAACAATGACATGAAGGAGAATAATATGAAGACAGTCGCCAGCAGTTTGTGCGGTGGCCCGTTATAAACGCCCAGACAGCCAAAGAGTCAGACCAGAGAGCAGACGCATCTGCTTAGCATATCAATGTAAAATATTTGCATTTAAAGCCACTTCATAGACACCAAGAACACACACATACACCAAACACAAACACACACACACACACACTCAAACTTACACTCACACACACCTAGAGCTATACAGTCTAAGAGATTTGTGTGGACTAACTAAAACTGTGGCACACCCTGTTCTCAAATTTGGTGGGCATCAAAGTCTTTAGGTGCTATACTCTACGCGTGTGTGTGTGTGGTTGTGTGTGAGTGAGTGTGTGAATGAGTGTGTATGCATGTTATTTATGCGTCTGTTTGCACTAATTCCCCACACAAACTTTGAAGTTTTGGCACTGGCTTTACGTTTGCTTTATGGTGACCACACACACGCACACTCACACACACACGCAGTGTGGACAGTAGTAAGTGTGTGTGTGTTGTGTGTGTGGTAAAAGGAGAACTGCGACACTGCTGTCTGACGATTGACAGGCAGCAGCTTTAACGGCAGCTTATCAGAAATTCTAATTGTCGCCTGCCACAAGCAAGCAAAAAAAACAGAAAATGTGCACAAAAAACACAGACAGTAAAGGCAACAACACACGCATGTGCATACACTCACACACTCACTCAGCAGGTAGACACTCACACTCACACCACAGTAAAATATAAATTGAATTACATATTTTATGCAAACAGTACAGACAGGAATACACACGTATACGGCAGCAGTCTCAACATTCCCCCCGCTTCCCCTTTCATACTACCCCCTCGTTCTTCACTACTCCCGGAGTTGGCCTTTTGTTTGTTTTTTTTTTTTTTTTTTTTTTTGGCTTTTCGCAAAAGTTTTCCCCGTGTCCATCAGTGTCAACACAATGCGGACGCCCCACAGTGTCCGCATGCGACATGCCACATGCTACAAATCGCCGCATTTCTGGCCAGCGTGTCGCCAGTTCAAGAGTCAAAGGGTTCACTTCTCTCTCTCACTCTCTCGCTCTGTCTTTGTCTTTGTCTCTCCCTCTCTCTGTCTCTCTCTCTGTCTTTGTCTCTCCCTCTCTCTGTCTCTCTCTCTCTCTCTTTACCGCTGCTGTTGCTGCCGTAAGCTCTCTAGTGCTTCGCTTTTGTTTCTCTATGTATTTATTAAATAGTTTCGTGCAAATCCTTTTGAACTGCTTGACAACTTGTTAGCACTGTCTCTCTCCCCCGTCTCTCCCACTCTCCTTGTCCCTTTCACAGTTAAATCAATTAACAGTGCAAATGGCACACATGACTTTGCCAACAAAATCCTTAACACTTTGAGCACTTTGTCTGGCTCAGCTCAATTCATTCGCTTGCAATTTGCCAAAAGTGCTAAAAGTTTAAAATATTTAAGTTCAACATTTGTTGCACTTAAGTTTAGGGCTCAATTTATAATACAAACTATAGACTAGACTCTGTTAAAATATAAAAAAATACAATAAAATATGTTATTAAATATAATTTGTAATTGAACATAATATAAATGTTAATATAATTAAATTTAACATTTAATTGATAATAATATATTATTAATTGATAATAATATATTATTAAATACGATATTTAATGAAATAGAATATTTAATTGATTGATTTTAATATGTAATTGAATACAATATATATTTGAATACAATATAAATAATTTGAATAAATTTCATTGAATATAATATGTAATTGAATATAACAGACAATTGAATATAATATTTAATTGAATATAATATTTATTTGAATATATTATATTATTGAATACAATATATATTTAAATAAAAATTTTCAAATTGAATAAATTATTTAATTGAATAGAATATATAATTGAATAGAATATATAATTAAACAGAATATATAATTGAAAATAATATATAGTTCAATACAATATATATTGAATAAATTTTTTACTTGAATATGTAATTGAATATAGTATTTAATGAAAAATAAAAAATTATTGAATATAAAATATATATAATAGAATATAATATTTAATTGAATATAAAATTGAATTGAATAAAATGTAGTATACAATTGAATAAAATATATATTTGAATATAATACATAAAATTGAATAGATTCAATTGAATAGAAATGAATGTTATATATTATTGAATACAACGTGTAATTAAATTCAATGTATAATTGAATATAATAAATAATTTAATAAAGAATAATTATTTAAAAAGTGAAGATATGCAGAAGATACAGCAATAGCAATAGTAGAATGTACAAAACGTAGTTTATTTAATTCTAAAATGTATTCTTGATGATTTTTGATTGTTATCTTTCTATGCACTCTATCCATTTGTCTCTGTCTTTCGACTGTCCGGTTAATGTTTTTTCATCATTTTTTTTTTTATGTTTGCTGCCCATTATAATATTATTGGTGTTGTATGTCATCACGTTGAAACGTTTAACGCAATTGTTTATGATGCAATGAGCATAAAGTACGAGCGACTGCTTGAAGACCTCCCAACAGTTTTAATGGCTTCGACTGAACTTGGACTTGGACTACTGCGATTTGGCTGTATTAAGTGAAAAAAACTTAACGACTCTAGCCAAAAAAAAAAAAAAATCCTAAATGCAGTTTGAACTTGAGCTAAGATTATTATTGTTTTTTTCTGTCTCTCTCTTTCCTCTTTCTCTCTGTCGTTTGGTTGTTTGGTCTACTGCTCCATAAATTGTAATGGCTATTGTTATAATTACCTAACGACTTTTTGTGTGACTTGCATTTAATTATGATTTCAACACACAAAGAAATTGTAATAAAATAAAACAAACACAAAGAGAAAATGTGTTCTATTTCTGTTTTAATAGGCCATCGAGTTTTTCTACTTTTGCTTTCGCATATATATTGAAATGAATGTATATACATATAAATATATACATTCCTTGGCCAGACATAACGTAATGTCTGCCACTTTGGGTCACATTGCATTGGCGTTACTCATACGCCGCGTGTGACCGCAGTTTGCCACAATTCCTGATGTCTCTCTTACGCTAGCGGTCGTTCTGCCTGTCTGTCTGTTTGGTTTTTAGCCACTTGCTCACACGCAATCAGACCGTATGATATTATTTTTATTCTTATTTTTATTACAACTATTATTTTGCCAGCGATTTCCGCGGATTTCCCGTATTTTGCACGCAGCAGCAAAAGCAAAAAAAATCAAAAAAAAATAAAACAGAATTTTCCTTGTATTTTTTTTCGCACATACTTGAGTATAGCCATGGCTATGTGAGTGTTTTCTATGGATATTCATATAGATAGTTGGACATATACACATACACATATATATATATACATATACATATATATGCATATATGCTGGCTATATTTCTTGGATTTGGGCCAACGAGTGTGTGAAAATAGAAAATTTTGCTTAGCATTGGAATGTGCCATGTTCTTTTTCGATGTGTCGCACTTGTTGTTGTTTGTTATTGTAGTTGTAGTTGTTGCTACTGTTGTTGTAGTAGTTGTTGCTACTGTTGCCGTTGTAGTAGTCGCATTTGTTGTTGTTGATTTTCTGTTTGTTTTTGGTTTGTTTTCATTTCGTTTTGTTTGTTGGCATTTTGCACTTTGTATTTTTAAACATTTTGCAAAATGCTTCAACCTAAAGTTTGATAGCTGCAATTTGTGGCATGCACTCAAAATAGCGTCACATGGAATGGGGAAGTGGCAGCTCAACACAGAGCAGAACAGAACTGTGTACTGAAGTGGCACGTGGAATGGAATCGAATACAGTATAGTGGGGTAGAGTATAGTATAAAATAGTAGAGAAGAGTAGAGTAGAGTAGAGTAGAGTAGAGTAGAGTAGAGCGGAGCGGAGTGAGTAAAGTATAGTGTGGAGTGGGTAGTGAAGTGGACTATTCTATTGGTGGCAATATCGATGTTTGTGTGGGCCATAAAATGGGGCGTGGCTAACAGTGAGGAAGTGAGCGCATTGTTGCCGCCTTGTTGCCAATCTGTAGACATTAAAGCGTTTTTTTGTTGCTCTTATTGTTGTTGTTTTTTTCATTGAAAGTTTTGCCATTAGCCCAGGCACTTGAAAAGTTTTTTGGGCAGGCTGATATGACCTATATATATAGTATGTATATACCATATTCAAGGCATACTTGCTGTACTTACTTAGTATATATGTATTTGTTTGAGGCTTTGCAAATGTAGTACGCTCAATTGAATTTAATCGGATTAAAGAGCATCGAAGCAGCAGCATTTTAATAGTCTCACAAATTGAATTAAATTGTGTTTTGCAATAAAATCAAAAAGGAAATAAATACATACACTAATTATAATATATACATATCGAGTGCTAAGCTTTAGACTTTTTTTGAACAACTTTAAATGAGTTTCAATCGTTGCAATTAAATGTTACCATCGGATTAACGTGTTTTTTATTTCATTAATGAATAAATATGCATAAAAAAAAATTTCATTTTATTTAAATAAATTCTATAATTTATAGTAAATAATTAAATCCTTTCCGTTTGTATTTATCGGACCATTCGTATATAATTCATTTTAAATATTATGTACAAAAGAAGCAATTTCTGTCGTTTTTTTATGCTAAATTAATTAGCATAAATTATTGTCAACTTGTATAAAGTTTAGTGAACTTTAAAGTGTTTCAACCCAAGCCTCCACCTCCGAAAAAAACAGAAGTTCAATTTCCACTGCCCATTTAACAATGTGCCATCATTATAAACTGCCCACCACCTGTCCAAAACGTCTATCTGCCTGTCTGTCTGTCCGTCTGTCTGCCTATCTGTCGGCCTGTCTGCCTGTCCGCTCAACTGTCCTCACTGTTCTAGTCGTCTGTCTGTCTTTCTCTTTTGTCCTTCTAGCCTCTCTGTTTGTCTTCACGTTGGCTGGTAACGAACCTATTCCAACAAAAGTATCAAAGTATCCCTGGAGGCGAAGCCTACACACACACATACACACATACACATACATACGCGTACAGCGCCCACCGATCCCAACGACTTGGCAAAAGGCAATTATTAATTTTAATAAACCTGAATGAAGGCCAATGGAGAGACTGAAGCAGTGTGAAATGGAAGACGTTGAAGTTCTAGCTGATGCCCAGCATTGCTTTACATCCTGTGCTCTTACTGCTACTGCTGCTGCTGCTGCTGCTGCTATGCTCCCTTCGTTTTTCAGCTAATGATATAATTTTTCTCAGTTAACTAATTGAATACATTTGCACCAAGAAGCTGGCCATGGGAGTAGCGCATAATGTTGATGGGGAGAAGGGATGGAACTGAAACACATGGCGCAACAAAGATTGTTAATAATGGCAAACAACGAGCGAAGTCAGTAGACAGCGATAGCAAACAGCAGCAACAACAACAACAACAACAACAACAACAACAACAACAGCAGAAGCAGCAGCAGCAACAGTGCCATCTACAACTTCAGCAATGTCTTCGATGCGGGCACTTGAGTCGAGCCATTGACAACCAGCAGGAGCAGGAGTTGGAAGAAAGGGTGGCATTGGGGGATGTGGCTGTGGCAAGGGAAAAGGAATAAAAGGGGAGCAGCCCAAAAAGCAAGCAGAGCAAATGCAGCAGTAGCAGCAGCAGCACACGAAGAAGTTAATTTGCTGTGGCAGGGGCAGTCAAATAACGGTCGGGATAGGGCAGGGCAGGGCAGGGGTGTGTGCTGTGTCAAGACGGAGACACGAACACACACTCACGCAAAATGACATTCCGCGGCAAAGAACTTTTTGGATGGGTTGAGCTCTACGCTGAGAGTTGTGGTTCAGCTGCCACAGGGTGGCGTGATGTAAGTTGTAGCAGGGGTAGGGGAAAGGTGGGAGAGGGAAGGGGGCAAGCGAGACGAGCGCAAACGCATTACAAATTCCATTACTTTGAGCAGCGAACATGACCTGATTTTTATGTAGATGTGTGTGTGTGTGTGTGCGTGTGTATGCGGGTGTGAGTCTGTGAAGAAGTGTGCGAATGTGTGTGTGTGTGAGTGTGTTTGTGTGTGTGAGTTTGGCTGAGAAGGAAATTAGGCAACCAAAAAGACAGGAGCGAATATGCTGCTAAGGCCATAGTACCTCTTCTCTCTCAGTCTTCCTGTTCCTCTTCACCGCTCTCTCTCTCTCTGTGTGTGTGTGTGCGTGCGCGTGTATTGAGCCACGTATTGAGCTAAATGTTGGCAACAGCCATAGCATCCCATGCTCCTACCCCTACCCCTTGTCACTTGTCGTGTCACGTAGCAGAAAGTTTTAAGCATTGCCACTTGCGACGTGCAATGGTCTCTCGCACCTTCAATGGACCACACCCACACCCACAGCCACTCTCCCATTCTCTTCCCCTCCGCCCCCCCCTCTCTCTCACTCTCTCTCTTGCCCTCTCCTGCTTTTCAGCTGCTTGTTGTCTTGGCTATAAATTAACAAAAATGAATGAGACCCACATTGAGAAAGAAGGGAAGGCAGATTGGTAGCTTGGGTTAAGGAGAAGGGAGAGAGAACACGCTCAGAGCCGCAACTCAGCTGGAAGCCAGCATCATTCTATGCTCTTGTCTTTTTATGTGCCTTAAGTAGAGTAGGCCTTCATAAGATGCCATAACTCTTGCCATAGGGGTTTTTGCTACGGCCCCTACTACTTCTACTACTATAGACACTACTACTACCATATCTACTACTACTGCCATAGCTACTACTACTGCCATAGCTACTACTACTACCATAGCTACTACTAACACAGCTACTACTATTTCCATTTCCATTCGCTCATGTACTCTTGCTCTGTTATTCTTATTTTTAGTGCGGCGGGGTTATAAAGTGCACTAGGTTATTGACGTAATTTTATGAACGCCCTGCTCTCTGTGTGCTGTGCTTTCTATAACAGTTGGTATAGTAGTAGTCACTACCATTATCTTACAGCCCCTTTAGGTGCCTTCAAACAGGATATTATACAATAAAAGTGTGACAAGTTGTTTGGCATGGTTGAGCCTTTGGACAGCTGGGACAGCTTTCGGTTGGTTCGGTCTAGGTTTCATTATTCTTTTCCTTTTTTTGTTTCAAAGTGCACTTTATTCAATTAAAAAATTGTGGACACAGAAAAAGAAAAAGAGAGAGAGAGAGAGTGAGTGGGAGATGGCCACTGCTTTATGTAAAATTGTGGCCCAAAAGGCAAACTCTGTGACAGCTGCAAAAATGGAACTAATTATGAAAAGGTCAGACTCAGACTGTTAAAAATGTAACTTGGGCTCTTCCAGGGCGTCGATGTGAATGAACGAGTTGATGTGACCAGGTTAATCTATGTATGTATGTTACTAAAAAGGTTCTCTGTGTGGGTCGATTGGGTTGGCATAGTTTGTCCATCGTTTATATTTTTTAGACCCTGTGCTGGAAAAATTCTATAGGGGGTTGATTCACTTTGTGAAAAGTCGTAGATTTGGGAAACTGTTACAACTACAGTATTCGTTTTTGAGAAAAAGAACTTTCCTTCATATTTGTTGTTTACTATTCTTCTTTCTCTTTTTATTCGTCGACACTCTCTTGGGTGCCTCTAAAATACTATACTCTATCTTAAATACTAAATGGACAATCTCTACTGTCGGGATCTGTCCTTACTGTTTGATATATTTTTCTGTTAAAGCTTATTAAACTTGATAAAACTAAACTAAATAGAGTAGAATAAATAGAAGATAGAGCGTGTGTAGACGAAGCGTTTGTTTTTATGGGAATATGCATGATTTTGATAAGCTTATGAATATTATATAGCAAGAAAGCTATTAGTTTAATTAAAGAACAATAATTAATGTGGCTCTCTACATACTTCATTGTAAAATATATGAATTAAATGAAATTGTATAATCATGTTGTAAATGTAATACAATTTATGCGAAATTCTATGCTCCTTTTGTGTAGTATATTATTATGCAACAAATTTGATATTTACATTTCACTTTCGGCATTTATTTTCCACACAAGAAAATCTCTTGGCAATAGCATTAAATGTTGTAGCATCTATGGCAATGCTAATTGCATATGAATGTAATTAAGTCGAGTCGACTTGCATCGACTTGCATTAAATCCTATCAACTTATGATGCTGCATTAGCCGCCATCACATGCTGCTTAAAGCAATGTTAACTTGTCTGTGTGCAGCTGTCTGTCTGTCTATATGTCTGCCTGTCTATCTGTCTGCCTGGGTGTGTGTGTTTGTGTGTGTGTGTGTGTTTTTGGCGTCATCGCTATTAGATACCCTAGAGATGCATACAAAATTCAAATTTCCGCAAGTGTCTGCGAGTTATGACTGACAGCAACAAGATGCATATGCAGATGCAGGCTTCAAGCTGTAAAGCGGCAATGAAAATCACTCGATCTATTACAGCAATTTGCAGTTATTAATCAAAGCAATGTATGCAATGCACTACACTCTCTCTCGCTCTCCCTTTCTCTCTGTCGTCTACTACAATTCAGCTGTAGTTGCAGCCTGTCCATCAAATATGCAAAAGCAACAGCAACAGCATCTACGTATATTTCGTGTTGAAGATTTACGACCTACTTTCATATGCATGACAGCTGGCAGCAGCAACTGGCTTGGCTGACTAACTAACCAAGCAGGAAGCCAGTACAACCAGCCATCCAGTCAGCCATATAGCCAGGCAGCCAGGCTGCAATCAGCAGCCAACGATTCCTTGTCCTCGAAATCCTTGCCACATTTTGGGACCAACAACAATAAAGGCAAAAAGCACAGCAAAAGCAAAGGCACTCACATACACTTACAAAACAGTCACAAAGAGTCACACACATTCACAAACACTCACAAATACTCATTCAAAATCACACACACTCACACAATCACACTCATATGTGGAGCAGCTCTCTCTAAACAAGCAGCCAAATTGCGTGTCATAATAAAGTAAAGCATATGTAAAGTTTCAGCCAACTAACAACTGGCTACACTGCACGAAAAGCGAGCAAAGTTGAACTAAATAAAAGATCATGAAAATTAAATTAATTAATTAATTAAATCTGGCTAATTTTTGGCAGTTGATTTTAATTTAAGTCATTTACTTAGCTTAAGTTTTGTTTATCATATTTGCAACTAAGATTTGGAGCTATTTTTAGCTATCATTTGCTAGCTAATTTTCTTTTATGTACTTTATGTCATTTAGCTATTTTTTATCTGTTTGTTTTAGTATAATCCAACTAGCCTAATCAAATCTTTAGCTTGCTTTGGGCTTATAGTTATGCTCAAATAGAATCAAGTCTTTAAACTGAATTGGTATAATCTTAAGCTCTTATTAGATCTACTAAATTGAAATGTAACATTTCTCTAAGTGTTTAGCATATGCTCTACAAGGGTCGCTCTTTGAACTGTTTTGCATTACTCATTTGACACTTTGTCTATCAGAAATGTAGCACCTGCTACACAAGAACACAAAACCTCAGAGATGCAAGAACTCCAAGAAGATGAAGATAAAGAGGCTCAAATAGTAGATGTAGAAGAAGATGTAGGAGAAGATGTAAATGGAGCTGTAGGAGAAGATGTAGAAGGAACTGTAGAAGAAGTTGCAGTGGAAGTTGCAAGCTGAAGCCGCAGACTAGTTGGCCTAGAGGGGGAGTGGGTACCAAGACGTTCCGTTGATGTACGACTGGTAACAGACTGTGTACAATTTAATCCTTCAAGACATGCAGCTAGTAGAGCCAGTGTAGAGTCAGTGTTGCAAGCGCAAGCAATGGGTAAAGAACGGATGGGTGTCTATAGTAAAGAGGGGGAGGAGGTGTACGCTCTACATATGCTTGATATAAATCTCAAGTGCCTGCCATGTTCACATACACACACACAGACACAGAGACACACTCACACACACACACACACAACATGAGACCACTAATTGAAGTGAAAGAAAAGGCAGCCAGGCAAAGGCAATGACGTTAGATGAGCAGCTGAAGCAAGAGCTGCTGAGCTGCTAACGTTGATAAGCCTTAAGAATGCCACACTCTCTCGATCCACATATTGTGCATGGCCTAAGCGTGAGTGTGTGTATGGGTATGTGTGTGTGTGAGTTGATTTTCAGTTTTAATTAACATGTGGCATGCCATGGTGAGCAAAGAAAAAAGAGTTTCTGTTACACTCAGCTTATGCAATCGAAGCTCTCTCTGCTTCTCCTCTCTCTCTCCCTCTATCTTTCCCTCATCCGTTGCATTTGCCCTTGCTTTGCTACAACACTCAATCAGCGAAGCACTCGAAAAAGTTGCCAACAACACAAATGCATACTAATTGGGGTTAACAAGCCATGGATATCAGTGCCATCAGATCAAAAAAAAAAACTCCAAAAAGCAGCAGCAGCAGCAGCAGCAAAGAAGAAAAAAAGCCCCAACTTCCATGCAGCTTGGACCTTGGTCAAATCCACAAGATAATTTCATTTAACCCATGAATGCATGTTTACAAGTTTTTAAGGGCTAAGTAGTAAAAGAAGTAGAAGTAGAAGTAGAATTAGAAGTAGAAATTGACAAATAAAGTTGAAAGTTGAAAAAGGGGAAAAGACCTAAAAATATGAAAAAAAAAACATTCCATTTAGTTGTACATGACCTTAAAGTAACTTTTTAGTGGTATGGCATATAAAGGAAATAATATTATAATATTGTTTAAATATTGAAAAATAATCATAGTATTTAACATTTTTTTTTTTGTATTTCAATGATTTTGTTTTTATTTGAACTATATTTTTACAAATAATTTCTTTTGCAACACATATGAAATTTATCATGTTAGTTTGGCTGGCATGAAATGCACATGAGCAGGTAACAGTGGGTTAAGACTAGATTGTAATGTCAGCTCAACTCAATTATAAAGCATTTTGAATGCAACACAAATCCAAAACGGATGCCGGAGGCCTCGACAGGCTGCGACAGCTGAGTCAACCTTGACATTAGCCTTGCCGCAGGGCAAACAAAGCCAGAAACGACAGCAGCATCAGCAGTAGCAGTAGCAACAACAACATCAGCAGCAGCATCACCAGCTGGCTGTCGGGGAATCTTGCCTAAGCGTCTGACTGACTGACTGACTGAATGAATGACTCTGTCTGCCTATATGGTTGGAATTGTGCCTCACTGACTCACTGAGCCAGCAGCCAGCAGCAACTGTTGTTGCTGTAGATGTATCTTTAGTTATAGCTTGTGTTGCTGTTGTAGCTGTATCTGAAGCTGTGGGGCACGTAAATAAAATGCCAATGATAAATAAAGGAGGCGAGAAGAGAGGCGTGTCCGTAAACGTCAACGTCAGGCCGACGAGCTGATTGAATGCGGCACACAAAGCCAATGACTGTAAAAAGAGAAGATAACAGAGACAGATAGGGAGAAAGAGAGGAAGAGATAGAGAAAGAGAGGGAGAGATAGAAAGAGAGGAGGAGATAGAGAAAGAGAGAAAGAGGAAGAGAGAGAGAGAGAGAAAGAGAGGGAAAGGAAGAGATGCTGGTGGGAGAGTATACATATACATCTTCGTGTATGGGCCCAACAATTTACAATTATGATATGCAAATTTGCTGGCCATGCTATACGTGTGTGTCATGCATATATATATATATATGTATATATGTATAAATTGTGTAGTGCATTGCTGCAAATTTATTATGACATTGCACTGACTGCCAAGCAGTCAGCAAATTGATCCAACTTGACTTGAATTATACAGCAAAACGAGTTGAGCAGATTCCACATTGCACATTCCAAGCACATCTTGCTCTTATTTATTAGGCAAATAGTCGGAGATATCAATTATGAAACAATTTCGACTGCATTCTGACATTCATTGAGAGTTTCAATTCTGTAAAATGATATATCTATGATATATCTATGTAAATGCATAAATATAATCTGCTCCGAATATGTATTTAAAATGAAAGTAAATTTTAAGCTGAACTTTTAGAAGCATATTAAATGTGCAGTGTTTTAGTCAAAGAAATTAAAATTTTCATAGATTTATTTAAATTGTATTAACCGGATTGTTTAAATGTGATATAATTTTAATATTTTCGACCAATTTAAGTTTTATTGAAAATAATTTTTTTCTATGCTAATTACATCTTAAATATCTTTAATTTTATAAATATTACAGAAATTAATTATAAATACAAATTCAAATTTTTATAGATTTATTTAAAGCTCAATAATTGGATTATTCATGGTAACACAAACATGATATTGTTTTACAAATTTTGTTGAATAATTTATAATTTACAACTTAATATAAATTTCTGTGCATATTTTATATTTAAAATTCTATAAATTTTTTACACAATTAACTAATTTGCTTTTCTTTTTGTTTTTATCTCTTTGCAGGTGAGTAATAAATCGAAAAAAAAAAGTTTCTATTGTGGTTCCCCCCCGAGAGTGTTGCCCATACCCCATAGTCGGTCGGTCGGGTTCCTCCATTCATAACTCTTGGTAAGCGTTGGCATATTGAAAATTTCGCAGCATTTTTCAAGGACACGAGACATGTCCACATATATCATGGATGTTGCTTTGGTGCAAATGAAAAACTGCTTGGAATAGCCATAAACAAGGCCCATAACGTAACCGTAGCCAAAAACATTGCACAACCCTACCCCGATCACCTCCCGGCCCAAAAAGCCAAAAGCCCAGCGAGCAGTCAACAAACCCATTAAACACCATTTATAACTCTGTTCATGACGATGATGATGATGACGACGACAAAGGGTAGATGGGCAGAGGGATAGAGGGAGTAGGTAGTAGGGGTTTGGTAGAAGAGTCTATGAGTTCTGTGGCGGGCAGCAGCAGCGGCAGAAGCAGCAGAAGAGTGCTTGTGCCTGCAAAACTTTCATTTATGGCATTTTATTGTCCTGGCGACCATTTGGCCTGCATAAGCTTGTTGTTATTATGCCAGTTGTTGTTGCTGTTGTTGTAGTTGTTGCTGTGGTTGTTGCTGTTGTTATGGGTATAGAATATGGCAGCTTTGTTGTCCAACAGGCAACGGGCATCGCAATGTCAAACGCGCATTCAGACGTTGACTGTCGGCGACATGTGAGTGTGTGAGTGAGTGTGCGAGTGAGTGTATGTGCGAGAGAGATGCCAGCTGCCAGTTATGGCTAGAGCTAACATTGTGGGTGTGAGGAAGTAAACACCAATAACAGCAACAACAACAACAACAACAGCAGCAGCAGCAGCTAGGGCAACAAAAGGCAACCAAAGTCATGTCAGCAGCCAAAACAAGGCGAGAAAACAATAAC
>JBANCZ010002385.1:0-15994 GCA_037040025.1 Sphaerogastrella javana | reverse complement strand
AGGTTCTGCACGAAATGTCAAAAGAGGTTTATCCAATTTTTGTTTGCAAAATTTTCGAGAACTTGTACCAAAAAAAAAAAAAAAAAAAAAACACAAAAAAAAAAGTAAACCTTAGATAAATTTTTTTGGAAACTTGCCTGATTCTAGAGTAGAATAAGGATACACATACAAACAATAAGCATGGATCTGATGCACAAAATTAGCTTCCAGCTTCTAGACAAACAATCAAAATAATGTAGTTTTTACTATAGGATCGATGTATATATATATACAAGTGTCTTTCAATCAGCCAAATTTCCTTAATCCGAACAGGTTTGACTGTTTGAAACTTCTTCAGCCGGAAAGAACTCAAACATCGCATGTCCGGAAATCGGTCCATTTTTCATTGTGGATTCCCACAGAAATTTTAATTTAAATTTCAATTATTATTAAAACGGATTTCCATTGGAATATTTGAAAGTGTGAGAATTCCGGAAGACACCAATAACCAAAAAAAAAAAGGAGAAAAAATAGCTTCATGTACTAAATTTTAAAGATTGGATGCAATAATGAGTTAAAAATATGTACTAACTTATATAAAACCAAAGGTTCAGGACTATAAATACTTTTGTACAATTTTTCTATAATTTTTCAAAATTTTCATGAACTTTTCTCATTTTGTATTTTTCATTTTGACTTTATTTTTTGGAAACAAGTTGGCATCATTGAAATAAATAGATATTTTTAGTAAAGGATTAATTTGAGCGTGGCTGTTTTAAGTCGAATAAAAATAAAACGAAATTGAATAGATCTAAAAATATAAAAACAATTGCAAAATTATTGACGCAGCTTAAATTAATACAATTGCTAGTTAAACTAACATGACAATAGGAGCGTGGTAATCAGCTTTGCACACACTTTTAAATGTGGCAAAAAAAATGCAATATTTATTTTCAGCATTTAATTTTTCAATTGACAAAAAAACAAAAAAAAAAAAGAAATTTTTTCATAATAAAAATCGAAAAAAGGAAAACAGAAAACGGGAAACGGAATATTTTCGGTTGATTGTCAAACAATTTGTGTGTGTGAATTCTCGATGGTTAATTAATCGGGTGGCCATTGAAAATGTTTATCACATTGTAGCTATCACAACCGAAACAACCAGCTACAACCAAAACATTGTCCCAGTGTCCCAGTGTCCCAATATTCCAATGGAATGTCAGTCTCTCAAATGATTTCAACTCTGTCTCCCATTGAGTTTTATTCGCATTTTTTTTTCGTAATGTAACAATGCGAATTTTTGCAAATTTACGTTACGTTTTGTTTGACTTCGTTTCGTTTTATTAGACCCTGTATTTAAAAATCACAAAAGGGTTTATTCTCCGTTTGTCCATCTGTATGAACACCTATATTTCGGAAACTATAAGAGCTACAGTATTCATATTTGGCACGAACACTGCTTTCGCTTGCAGGCAGCTCAAGTTTGTTTCAAATTTTGGATTCCTCTCTCCACTCCTGGGATATTGGGGACCCCATAATTTAAAATCGCCAAAGACGGCGTATATTTGCTTTAAACGTTGTGCTTTGCAACATATATCGTAAATTTCTTTACACATCTACTTTTATATGGATTATGGATATTAATTATCGAGATTGATAATTGATGAAACTATATTGCACCCAAAATACTATATTGCTCCGGAAATCCAGATCACACCGGAAAGACTACTCTTCAAAAATACTATACCGCCCCTAAAATACTATTCTGTTCCGGGTCTTTATTGTTGGGCCAGTCCCTACCGTTGGATATTTTTTTACATTGTTTTGTTATGTTTTGTTTTTTGTTGTATTTGTTTTATTGGAATATTTGTGTGTTGAAATTTTTTGTGCATTTTTTTGTTATTTAGTTTTTGTTGCTGACGCTTTTTATTTTAAATGTTTGCGCAACCGATACCAAAAACAAACTTCAATTGTACTGTTGCTGTGTTGCCTCTGAGTGTGTGTGTGAGTGTGGATTCCATTTTTTTTATATTTTATTTTATCTATAGTGCAGCATCCGTGGCACTGGCGGCACCTATCGGGTGCGCGCGGGGATTTGCGTTTTCGGTTTTGTTGGGTTGTGTAATATCCCCCAATGCCAGCTTGACGCAAAAACAAAAAAACTTTTACACAACAACAAACCGAACAACATCAAAGAGAGCAAAAAATAAACCATTAGTTAAAAAGACGCTTTGGCATTTAATTGGAAAATTAAATTTAACAGGGCTGCAATGCGGACGTACAACGTGACGTATGCGCGATGTTCGTTACAGTGCCTCGTGCTATCAGTCAAAAGCAATTTGCGGCACAATCAACGCACACCTGTCACTCCAGAACATCTAATAAACGCGTGTAATATATTGAAAATATTTGCTAAAAGACGACACACCTACCAGCTCCCTCAATCCCTGCTAACAGTTTTCCCCAATCCAGAGCCCTCTCCCAGCCACAAATGCCTTTTTAGCCACTTGAGCAGCTGACGTGTCAGCTGTCTAGCACGCTTCAGGATTTCCACGTAAATTCATGAATTCCCCAGTTGGACAGTTTTACAATTCTTCAGTTATTCATTTCTTCATTTCTTCAGCTCTTCAGTTCTTCGGTTCTTCGGTTGCTCGGGTCTCTAGCCCTGCTATTGTCCAGCTTGGACAGCTGGCCAGCTTGTCTGGATGGTTTGGCTCCTGCAATTTAGCAAAATGGCTGCAAATTCATTTGACAAATTGGGCTTTTACGTGGCAGTTGAGTCGAAGTGAAAGTCAACGCGAATGTAGCGTTTTTTTTTTTTACTATGTTTCTTTCGTTTTTCTTTATGTTCATTCTTATTCTCTTGTCTTGTTGGTTAAACAAGTGAGAAAATTTAATTTAACAATGCGCTGCATCCAAGCTATAGGGCTTGAATGGTTAGGGATGAAGGTGGATGGTGGCTCAAGCCACATTGTTTAAAGTGCTTAACAAGCAGATGCAATTGCAGCTATCAGCTGTTATGGCTGTCCTCTAGCTGCTGTGTGCATCCTCAACAAACTGCGTTGAAGAAGTGGCATGAAAAATGAAATGAAAACCAACAAGTAACCACAATCATTGCTCCACTCGCCATTCACCATTCACCATTCACCATTCACCATTCGCCGTTCGCCACTCGTTAGCAGCGACAGCAGAAGCAGCATCGTGTCATTCCCTACAGCCACAACTGCTGACTTGTCTTTGTTAACCCAAGCTTCCACTCCCACTTCCACTCCCACTTACATTCTTCCTTACCCTGTGCTCCCTTCCGGCTCGCCCATGTGCCCATCGCCTCACACAATTGCCACTGGCATGGCCAACAGGGCGCTGAACTCATTTTGGCTTTGCCTTTGCCTTTGCCTTTGGTTTTGTTTAGTGCTGCAACAACAGGCCAGTCGGACAACAGGACATCAGTCGGGCATTCAGACAGCTGGACAGACGCTCAGTTGCAACAGATTGACTGTCGGACAGTTAGTGCAACAGTCAGACACTTGGATGGTCGGATAATCGGATGGTCGGATAATCGGATGGTCGGATGGTCGGATGGTCGGATGGTCCATCTGCTGTTCAAGCATTCTTTCAGTCTGTCCATCAGCTTGTCTGTCAGCGTATATGTCTCTTCGTCTGTCTGTCTATCTATCCGTCTGTCTGTCTGCCTTTGTGTCAGTCTGTCTGACAGTCTGTTTGTCTGTGTGCCACCATTCCCTTCCGATTTGTAGTCAGTCAGAGTGGCTTTTGATTTGTTGCACTCACACTTAGTGAAATGCAACGGGGCTTTGATTTTGCGGTCGTTCCTCGAGTCTTACAGCACCCTATACCATCCTCTGTCTCTGTCTCTGTCTCTGTCTCTGTCTCTGTCTACTGTCTCTGTCTCTGTCTACTGTCTACTGTCTCTGTCTCTGTCTCTGTCTACTGTCTCTGTCTACTGTCTTTGTCTCTGTCTCTAATGTTTGCCGTCTACTGTCTGCTGTCTACTTTCTGATGTCTGAAGCTTCTGGTCAGCCACGGCATTCCTGTATTAAGTAATTACAGCTTTCGCAACGCTGACGAAAGTGCAAATTCATTAGAATGATGCCATGGCGTAGAGACACTCCCATTTCTCAGTTCTCAGTTTCCAGTTTCCCAATTCTCTCATCTCTCTCTCTTTCTCTGTTTACAGTCTTCAGTGCTAAATACTGCATGGATGGATGTTGCCACAAAATACGAGCACAAATTAATGAGCGGTAAATTTGCCCTGGCAGATGCAACTATCTATGTATCTATGTGCCACAAATTTCCTAATTGTTGTGTACACACAGCACATACACACACAGACACAATACATTGATACAAACATACACTCACATACACCCATAATGACTTTAGTGTCTTTAGTAAATTTTATTTCACATTCAGCATTGTCGCTTCAATTTCAAATTGTTTAACTATGATTCCATTTAAAATTTTTGATTTGAAATACTTTCAGATTTTTAGACCCTGTGTTACAAAAACAGTAAAGGGTTTATTAACTTTGTGCAAAGTTAATTCGTGTGTAACAACCAGAAGGAGGCGTGGCAGACTCCACAAAGTATATTTATTCTTAATCGGGAAGAGAATCCAAGTCGATTGAGCCATGTTCGTTTGTCACTCTTTGTTTGTCCATCTGTATGAACACCTAGATTTCGGAAACTATATGAGCTACAGTATTCATATTTGGCACGAACATTAGTTTTTTTTGCAGACAGCTAAAATTTGCTTCACCCCATTCGTAAGATATTTCGGAGCCCATAACTTAAATGCGCCAAAACGGGCGCCCATTTAAAGATAGAACGTTCTACTTTGGAATATAGATGTACATTTTCAGATATGATATTATGTTAAAATTTTATATAATTTTTTTTATATGATATTACGATAAAATTTTGTTGTATTTAATTTCGTATTAGAATTAGCCAAATTCTGATTAAGGTTGTCATCTGTAACTTTTACATACAAATTAATCGAATTAAATATTTCATATTAATCATATTATTTGCCTTTTTTTTAAACTTAAAAAATGTGAAATTAAATTATGCATTATTCATTTTGGGTCCAGAGTTATGCTGTGAAATTGATGCGCCTTTTTTTGTGAAATATTTACATTTACATTTAAATGCCACTAAATCTACATCTTCACATTTCTAAAGAGCTCTACACTCAATTGAGTGCAATTGTGAATGAATTTTGATTAATTGCTAAAGAATTTTTAAATGAGCTTAGCTTTTGAATAAGTGCATTTTCATAGTACTGCTGCCAGGGGCCCAAAAACTATGCAAGAGCAACAGCAAAAGGAAAAGAAGCAGCATTATGACTGCAAATGTAAAACAATTTTCTGCCAGTACAAATGGACAGATAAGTGGATGGACAGATGGAGCAATACCAGAGAGAAAGAGAGATGGAATTGGATATGGAGAGACAGAGAGAGACCGATAGAGAGTGATAGATGGGTAGATTTGTAGGAAAGGGAACGAAGTTGAAGGAGCTGTGGTAGCAGAATTTCAAGTATTCTGTTCTACTTCTCCAGTTGCTGGCAATTGGTAATATAAAGAAATAACTTTGCTTATTGTATTGCAATGCAATTGCAATACGTAATGTCCGAAAGGAAGAGAGAGAGAGAGAGAGAGAGAGAGAGAGAAATAGAGTGAGAGAGAAAGGAGAAAGAGGGATAGCAAGTCTGAAACTATGTTTAGCACATATTTCTGATGAACTGAATGCGAAATAAATGTTGTTCAGTAAGAGCAACAGTATCTGGCAATAGCAGCCGGAGAGCGGAAATTTTCAACATAATTTTTGTTTGCTGTATTTTATTATAAATATTATGATGTGTGCGTGTGTGTGTGTCGGGGGTTTTTTTTTAGGAAAAAGCTAAGAAAAAAGTCTCGTCCAAAAACTGACGGATAGAAGCAACTGGAGAGACTGGCCAAAACTTATGACCACTCAAAAAGTAAACAGAGATAGATGACGAAAAAGAGAGAGAGAGAGAGAAAGGACGAGTACGAGAGAGGGATAGAGAAAGAGAGTAAGGATGAGAAAAGGAGAAATTGAGGACGGTCAGCAGAAGATGAAAATATGTGTGCTATGAAGTATAAGCATAGGACTAGGTTCAAGGAGCCCAACGATACGGTCAAATGGGGAAAAGGAGAAGGACTTTTGATGCTGAGCGAAATATAAATAAATATAAAGAAAATAAGTGCATGCCAGAACCAGAAACACTCAAAGTTTATGAAAGGCGCGTCGCCGCCAAAGTTTCTTTCTTGGGAGCACCCCACCCAAACCGCCATAGCCGCCTCCATACATCCATTCCATCAATTGCTGAAGACAAAATGCTTGCAGAGGGTACGGATCACATGTGTTTGTTGCTATATTGGTATACATCTGTGTGTGTGTGTGTGTGTGTGTTGGTGTATCGCCAATTACTGTGTCTGTTTGAGCGTACAAAGCGTTTTATGAAATAACGCCGGACCCTTGGCACACCGCATCAACCCCGTTGAGATGACCGTTGGTCGTATTTGGAATGCCAGACACGCGGCTTCTTCTTCGACTTTGTCGAATAAGTTTTTTGGGCCATCCTTAAACCTCAAACTCTATGGTTCGGCCATTGCCATTGCCAATCTTATGGACTCTATTCTCATCGTGATGCCGGTCTTCATTGTCGTCAACTTGGCTACTGTTGCTCTTCAATTGAGCAAGTTTCTGGGTCGATTGACCCCCCGTACCCGTCTGAACAAACTGAACAAATTTCACGACAGCTGACGTAGATGGGCATTGCATTACTCTACGAGTATATAGCTAGATACACGGACAACTTACCTGATTTGCAATGGACACGTCGCGCCCTTTCAACCGATTCTAAGCTGACACTAAAGCGCCAAACGAGTTCGAGTTCCAACGCGGAGCCGTCGTGGTTAGGGCCAGGTTACAGCTAGCATCAACCGTGGATAGCTATAAAACATAATGGATATTTTGGTCAGTGCTCAAAATTTATCGAGTTCAAAGGGCAAAGTTTATAAAAGTGAAATAAATAAATAAATAGATGTTTTATTACACAGGATTTGAGAAAATCCCTTGTATTATAATTATTTCTGCCGTTCGGCTTTGTTCAGAAACTTAAAGACTTCCAACGAAAATAAAGAGATTTTGTTTTTCATTGTTTATAAATGGCACGCACTTCTTTTAAATACCGTCATGTGTGACAAAAAATTAAAGAATTTATCTAAGCTGCAATTTGTTGCAATATATTTCAAGTTCTAATTATGGTCTTAGACCAACATTTGAAGGTAACCCATTAAATGCTTACCTACAACTCTCAAACCGAGAAGACAAAAACAAAAACACTCTCACACACAAATAACCATAAGCCGCTCAAGAAAATCTTTTTAGGCTACTCGACCTTCAGATGTCAGTGTGTATGTGTATGGGATTTGCAAAGTGATAGCAAAAGATGTTTAGGCTTCGAGTTTTGTATAGGTGGAATGATTTCTCAACAACATTCACCGTATTCGGAATCCCCCAAGGAGACGAGGACCATTCCGAATAAGTCTAAGAATTTGCCAGCAAACAAAACAAAAACTTTTATTATGATGATAATCATATTGCAACTGAACAGTAGGGAAGTTGCCCGATACCAAGGAACCCCTGCTCAATCCTACAAAGTGACTCAACATACTGAATATATAGTTTTCGATTATTTAATAAATAGTTGAAATGAATAGGTATATCTTTTCAATTCTCTATAAACTGTAAAATACTAAAAAGGCATGGCCTATTTTTCTCCTGCAAGCCCTAAAGACCCTCCGAACTTTTGTAGAACAGGGTAAAAAGCAAATGGGGATGAGATGAGAGCAGGCAATGGAATCAGAGCGAGAATTTGAATTGGGAACAAGCAGCAGAAAGAACAGCAAAAGGAATCTCGCAGGCGGCTGGAGCCTAGAAACAAAAGTCAAGTTTGAGCAAATTTGTAACAATTTTTTTTCTCGCTGGCATTATATGATAAACGACAACAGTGCCACACTCATATATATATATATATTTATATATATATATAAGCATCATAACAAATGCGTGATTATTTGTAGCTTTTATAAGGAGAACGCAAAACTGCCAGCGGGTGGCAGCCATAATAATGGGCTAGTGCCAAGCAGGAGGCAGCATGAAGCAAGAAGCAAGTGGTAAGTGGTAAGTGGTAAGTGGTAAGTGGTAAGTGGCAAGTTTCAAATGGGAAGCACCGCAGCATGAACACAAGCTGAAGCATATACGGAAGCAGTAGCAAAAACCAGTACCAGAAGCAGTTGAAAAAGAAAAGATTGTGTGGTAGGCGGTCGGATTTTAGGGGACGGAGGGTTTTTGGTGTGGTTCTGGTTGTTGATAGAGCCAAGATAAGTATTCGCACAAACAAAACATAGGGATTGCATGCAACAACTACACTAGATGACAAGGTAAAAGGAAGCAAGCAGCTAGCAGGAATTGAGGTAATCATCGCAACAAAGTCCTTTACACACAACCCTCACAACATGAATGCGCTTTCCATGTTGAGCAGTTTTAGCGCCGCCTCAAGTGTCAGCTCAGTCTGGGGCTCTAGCTATGTTGCGGGCTTTGGTTATGGCTCTGGCTCTGACTTTGACTCTGGCTAAGACTCCGGTTGTGGCACTGGCTCTGGCTTTGGTTCTGGCTCTGGCTCTGGCTCTTGCCGCTGCTCCGGCTCTGTCTGTGTCTCTGGCTCTGGCTTTGGCTTTGGCTTTGGCTTTGTACTTGACTGCAGCAGTCTGTTGTCGTGAGATTCAGGACTCCTTTAGTAACGGAAACAGTCACAGCAAACATTGTTTATTACACAAAATAAGTTATTGTTAATAAAAATGTTACCTGCTTGCTACCGTGTGAGTCTCCGCATTTCAGCCTTTGCCAGTGCCTCTGTCACTCTCTTCCTGCCGCTACCCTCAGCCTATGCCATCTTGCAGCATATCCTTGGCAAATCCCCTTTACTGCTGTACTGGTATGTCGGGTTGTGTGTCATACCTATTCACATCTTCCATTCCTTCTTGTTTGTTTGCAAAATTTTGTGGGCTCTGGGCTCTGAGCTCGGGGATGTGGGCTGTGGGCTGTGGGCTGTGTCTCTGGCTTTGTTTTCCTTAAGCGCCACACAAGCAAAGCTCCTTCTCATGTACCTCTCGCACTTTACCCATCTTTCGAGTTTCCATACTTCATAAATCCGCCCAATTGGTTGCCGTCTGCAACTAAGCTTAGAGCTCGGCATTAGCACTAAGCTGCAGACACCTGTTGTTATCCATACAGCTCTGTATCTCTCCCTCTCTCTCTCCCTTTCTTGCCTCTCTCATTTCCCCTGTCACTACTCCCTGCACACTTCTTGGTTCTCTTTCTTTTTTCCTCTTGCCTTATTCTCATTTGGTTTAGCTTAGCCCTATGCCGGTGCTCATCAAATTTATTAAGACCCTGCTCAATTACCATGCTACCTGTTGCTCCATGTATCCATTTCATTCTCTTTCTCTGTTTTTCCCCTCAACTCTTTTAAGTTTCTATCTATATTTGTCTATATTTAGTTTACCCATTTATCTGTAATGTTAGTTCTTTCATGGGGTTTTCATTGGGCTGCTGTTGAATTAATCCTAGTAGATCAACACGCCCACTATTACCTTAACAATTCTTCAATTAAAAAAGCCTTGACTGTATCACGAATTTACGAAAATTTGGCAGCCAAGTAGGAAGAGTAGGGACGGCACCTGAGAATCTGAGCCCTGTGCTTAATATTTATTTAATATTTTTAACGGTTTTCGATTTTGACAATGTGTGTATTATAAGGAACTGTAAGCTAATCTCGTTCCTATGAGGTTTGTAGACCCAATGAGTTCGAAATTACGAATTTTCGACAGTCAAATCGAAAGAGTAGGGACGTCACCTGACAATCAGGGCCCTTATTGTAAGCGATTTTCGATGTTGACAATGTGTATACTATATACTTTTGTTCTTATAAGGTATGTATTACGACTGCCACGCCCTCTTTTTGTGCCTCCCACACACATTCGGCAGTTGTACAATTCGAAGAGACCCTTTGACGCTTTAGAAGCACAGCCTCATAACAAATTGCATATACGTAGGGTATATGTACATACAAATTTTGTATATATATGTATATGTGTGTGTGTACATGCCTATTTGCGTATGAGTAAGTGTGTATGTGTATGTGCCAATGTTTTCAGAGCTGCGGCGCTCAACAGGAGCCTTTATTGCACCATATTTTGTCGAGCAGCATACGCACCAGCACCACACACACACACATACGCATATGTACATATGTACTTAACTGCTTTCACACACACACACACATACAGAAACACACAGTGGCATGCAATTTTTATCACACAAGCAACGAAAATATTTGTCTTAGTCCTTTTTGTCGTGCCAAGTTTGCTGGCAACTGGCAAAAATTTTTAGGCAAAATTCGTCGAAAGCCGAGAAACACGACGTTGTCGGGACAATTTTGGCGATTTACGTTGCCAGTAACATCAACACAGAAAAATAGAGAGAGAGGGAGAGAGAGGGAGACAGAGAAAGGGGGAGAGATAGGAGCACACTCACGCATAAAGCCATACATATATGCACTGAAAAATGGCTGCATAGAAGGCAAGAACTAAGCGTTTGCCGCTGTTTTTTTTTTTTTTTCGAGGGGGGGTGGGTGTCGAGCTCTGTAGTGGCAATGTATGGTGCTGGTCGCATTGCGACAATTAAACACACACACAGGGACAGACACACACACACACACACAGAGGCAGAGCAGTTGGAATAGCAACAGGAGCAGCTGCATCGAGCTCTGCCCTCGGCTTCTATTACGTCAACACTTTTCGACTGCGCCTGTGGTGCACCCTGCCAACTGGAAACGGGACAGCTGGCAAACTGGCAAAATGGCAAAATGGTAAAATGGTAAAATGGCAAGCAGCTCAGAGACTAACGACAACTAACGAAGCTAAACGCATGACATAAATGCATTTAAAAAGGCAGCGCAGAAGGGTGCATATGGCACAGAAAGTGGTACACTGAGGCAGAGGCGTAGGCAGAAGCAGAGGCAGAGGCGGAGGTGGTGGTGGAGATGGTGGCGGTGGCAACAGGGAGTTACAGCACGCAAATGAAAGTTGTTGATATATCGACTGTGCAACAGCAACAATAACAACTGTGTGTACACACACATTTTAGTTGTTAGAAATGGCAATTTCACAAATACCCTGCAACCTGCACCCTGCAACCCAAAGAGCACCACCAACACCCTTAACACTATCACACACAGCGAAATTTTTAAAAAAAATTTCATTTATATTTTTTGACAACAAATTTCAACTTTTAACTGCAGTTGCAAAGTTGATCTAAAATGCGTTAACGAACTAACTGGAAGTTCAAAAGGAGGGTAGTCACCTTCGATGGGACATTACAGTCGCCTTATGAAAATCGAATTGAAAATGTCCGATCATTATTAAATCATATGCATTAAATGTATAGAGGATTTATAGCGCATAATCCATCAAATTCCACGAATTTTAAAAAACCTTTGGCTATTGAGTACTCAGAAAATTTGAATTTATGCCTTGAAAATGTGAGTCTACAACAAATTATGAGAGTCGTTTCTATCAATTCTAATTAAATGATGCATTGTTTTAAATCATAGTAAGTGAGAATAAATTTAAAATAAATGGGATAGTCAAAAAATTGAAAATAATGCTGTGCACATTCTTATTTAACGACTGTATGAGTTTCATTAACAGACGTTAAACATAATCAATTACTTACACTTCATAGACTATATCTATAAAATATATAATTTAAATAATTAATTTATTAACTAGTTGAAAACTTTAAACCTCTAATGCGGCACCTTTTAACCGATCACCTAACTTTTCATAACAAAACTTTCAGAAAGTCAACATTTTCGTCATAACCAAAATTCCGAGTTGGTGGTCGCGTTAACTTCAACTTTGACCAAATCTCTTGACCCAGGAGCAAAATATGTGCTACTGGACACGGACACAGAGCCAGAGCCATCATGTGCTTCATGAGACATCTCTTCATCCGCTAAAAGAGAGGTTTTTCATGCTAAAAGAGAGGTTTTTCTCGATTAGCCGAGACATAGAAAAAGTGTCGACCTTTGCAGACGTTCCTCGGATGGATATATGACCGATATTGGATTCCACACTTAAATGTTTTGATAACATTTCATTCCAAAAATAAAATATTTAAATTTATTTCAGGTAGTTGGCGTATCATTTAACAAAGAAGTTGTCAAGTATTTAATGGGAAACCTTTAACAAAATGCTAAGCCGTCTTTGAATTGATTAAAAACTTTACATAATTAAACACTTTTTAGATTTGGGTAAGAAAGTTGCCACGCAAGAGACTAGAGTTTTATTGCATTTAGACCAATTTGATGACTTTGCTCACGAATTTCATTTCACAAGTTCAACTGGAACAACTTGGTCCAGAAGTTTCCTAAGAGAAGTCGGTGCGAGCTCCTTGAAGTAAAGTGTTTGCTTTGTTTTCATAGAGTTATTTTAATTTGGCAAATGCCTTAAGTGAGTTCATAAAGCGAAAGTTGTTACGAGAGAGATTATTATGACTTGTTTGCTTTCTTTTTTGGATTCAGCGTGTAATTAACACCTCGAAATGTAGTAGTCGTAGTAGTAGTAGTAGTAGTAGTAGTAGTAGTACATTAACATATCCTTAATTAGCTATACTCGACGCTCGCAATGAATTAATCGCAGGGCGCCGCTGATGGATTAGCATAAATTAAGATAAGTGAATTCGCAGGCAAGCAAGCATTCAATTGTTCAAATAAACGCTCCAATTAATTATCACTCTGTATTCCAGATGCTATCTGCCAGCCAGAGACACACATACTGCGGCACCCCGATGCTCCGATGCTCCATCGACACCGGACTCTGACCAATGGTATGAATGCCAATCATTGCAATGGGTACAACAGTCACGGCATATAGCTAGAGATATAGAATTCATTCATGCTGTTATTCTATGTTCGAACATGCATATGAAGGCTGCCGGCTCTGTAGTTCATTCTGTCTGGGAGAAATGACTGCGGGGGCAAAATTTCCTTGCTTTACGGTATATGGAAACTGAACTACACCAAGAGAAATTACTCGAAATAAATAATAATAAAATATGGTAGCTATGCTTGAATGATCCTTTTTTTTTTGTATTGGATATTTAGCTCAAGTTTTAATCCTACTCACAAAACAATCACGTCTATATAAACTTTTTATATTCACAACACAAATCGAATATGTTTAGGAGTGCTGCTAAGGTGGTTTCCGAAATTTAAACTACACGTATTATATAATTTACCCAAAATTTCAGAGAGAAACCATTACATTTGTGAATAATTTACATTGCCTGAGAAGTATGTTACAAGAATTTCTAGCGGTGTTTGGTACTTAGTTTGGTTTACCTCTTCGAATCTGGACAATTAATCTTGGAGCAGATGCTAGTTTGTAATACTGGTACACTCACACATGAGTCTAATAGATTCACTAAGTCTCACAGATTCACAGACTTATAGACTCACAGATGCAGACTCGCATTCACAATGTGATTGGGCTACATGTGTTTGATTCTCGATGTTTGAGTGTTAACAGTTTGTGATTTCATTTAAGTATTTCATTGGGATTTTACTACACATATAGTACATAAACACATACACTCATGCATACATAGAAACACTCATAGATACATTCATGAAAATCAGCAAACGATTTTAGTCGCCTTTACCTTACCAAATGCAATTGCATTATCACTCACTGTATGTGTTTGTGAATGTGATTGAGAATGCAAATGCGAGTGTGAGTGTAAGTGTGAGTGTGAATGTGAATGTGAATGTGAGTGTGAGTGTGACTAACAGTTGCAGCTGTGCACAAAATGGTCGTTTGGTGTTGAAAATGGAAGCCACAGCTGAACACGCCAATAGAGCACAGCTTGATGATGAAGATGGAGGATGAGGAGATGGGTTAGGCACTCGTCCATTCATTTGTCCATTTAAACACAACTTTCGCACACATACGCAAACATAAACACGAACACATACACTTATGTGCATCGGATTGTGTTCGCAAATCAATGACAAACCATTGACTTTCGTATAGAAATGCTAATGATTATCACATTGTATTTGAATATCCTTGGCTCACTGGCTCAGATTCAAGTACAGTTTCATAATTAGTTATAATTGGATGGTGCAAAGAGATGTACACACACATACACATATACTCACACACACACACACACACGTAAATATACATATATATAAACACATTTTGATACACATTTGAATATGCATATAAAATTTTGCATTCATATTTATGAGCTGAAAACTGAGTTCTTAGAAAATATATTATAATTTTGATATGACATTTCTTAAAATCGTTTGTATCTAAATGAATAGAATGAGATATATCTTATTCACAATACGTTTTCGCAAAATGAAGCTATTTGAGAAAAACGGCTACCTCTGAAGACGATGATAATGATAATTGACGGTTTCTTATCCAATCTGAATGGGTCTCTCACACTCACATACACCCTGTGAGTGTTTATGTGTCTTGTGCCGTACCCATTTAAGTCGATTGATTACCGCTAATAAAAATGTAAAAGGACATGGCGCAACAATGCGGATGCTAAGTTACGGATAAGATGGAAAGGAGAGAGGAGTGAGTGGTGCAAGAGTCGAAAGTATTCACACGGTGGCACTGTGATACACACCCTGTACACCCTGTACGCCCTGTTGGTTCTCGCTCACTTCCGTTTTCGTTTGGCACTTTGACAACAATGAGCTGGAATGGATGGGAATATGCTTGAACACAAGGCGTTCGGGGGGGATACGTGCTTGTCCATAAAAAGACTGACGGCTGACGTTGGACGTAGGACATCGGACGTCGGAGGTCGGAGGTCGGACGTCGGACAAGTGACGGAAGTGAGGCATAAGCCTGCTGTTTATTGAAGGCAGCTGCCAAAGCAGCGGAAGCCCAAGGCGTTGAGCTGTTGGAGCGAGTGAAGTGGAGGAGCTGCCTGAAGTGTTGCACTTTCACTGCAAATCACATAACGGCAACAATAAGGAAATCGTATGAAAAGCCCGCATGCGACAGCCTGGGCCACAGGCCAAAGGAAACAACGCGCATAAAAAGAAACGAAGGAAAAGAAGAGAGAATGAAAAAAAAAAAGGAAACTCAAGTGAAAGTTTCTATACGAAGAGAATTGAGAATGGAGAACGGATAACAGAGAACTGAGAACCGAGAGTGGAGAGTGGAGAGTGGAGAACGTAAAGAGTAGAGTGAAAGAAAGCTTCAACTTTTTGCTGCTGCTTCATTGTGTTGAGGCTCTGCTCGACTATTTATGAACTGAGAATCGTATGGAATACACACACACACACATACACCAACATACTCAAATATTACAGTGACTTTGACTGGCTGTGGCTATGGCTCTAGGCAACCCGAAAGGAAGACACCAACTGTGGCCGCCCTTGGCTGCAAAAGCACAACAAGTAGTGAAGGTCTGACTGAAGAAACAGAAGCAGAAACAGAAAAAGAAGCAGAAAGAAAACAAAGGAGCAGAAAGACAAACATAGAAGCAAAAACAAAGACGAACAGAAGCAACCCTATGGCAATTTCAATTCAATTGAAGTCAAAGTCAAGTGCATCAAGTCAAATGCACTGCACCCTCCACCCTCCACCCTTCACATTCTACCCGTCACCCAACACCATCCACACTTCTTCGCATTCCACACATTGCTTAGATTCCTAACTTTCATTTTGTATACTGAGATGCAAACTGTGTTTTTCCAGCGGATAAACATTTTTTGTTGCTGTGGCAGGTGGCATCTTCTAATGAACGAAAAAGTCACTTAAGAGCATACACACTCACACACACACACACACACATATATATATATATATGT
>JBANCZ010002384.1:0-15997 GCA_037040025.1 Sphaerogastrella javana | reverse complement strand
GAGGCAGAGGCGTTCTCAATCACAGCTTTGAGTCGCAGCTTCAGTCACAGTCGCAGTCGCAGAAGCTTGCGAATGCTGTCGCTGCTTATGCTATTGCTGTAGTTGCTATTGCTGTTGCTATTGTTGTAGTTATTAGTGTTGTTGTTATTTTAGTGGCTGCTTTTATTTTTGGGGGAACCTTGCAACATCGCACCATAGCCAAAGCAGCTGACTGAGCTTGCGACAGCACTGCCAGCATATGCACCTGTTGTTGTTGCTATTGCTGTTGCTGTTGCTGTTGTTGCTATTGTTGCTGTTGTTGCTGTTGCGTTGCACTTAACATTCTTATAAAATTGTATACCGAAATTATCTTAATAAATTTTGAACAAAAGAACACCTACACACGCGCACAGACATAAATATTCAACAATATTGCATTGAAATTATCAAAGTTTATTAATTTGTAATCAACAGCGACTGCAATAGCAGCAGCTGCTGACGCCGACGCCGACGCTGACGTCGCTGCTGATGTTAACGCTAGCGCAAGCAGAGCGCGCGCGCTTAATTCGCCACAATGTCTACGCAATTGAGACGGCGACGACAGCGACGTCGACGTCAACGACAGCAGAGGCTTGAGCGATGTCTACAGCCTTAGTTAGTCAGCCGTTGCGGCAGTCAGTTAGTTGTGCTTTGCTAGTCGCTGCCTGCGGTTTTGCCTTCTCTCGTCGTTCGCTCGCTCTATTCGCCCCATTTCGAATTTCGATTTCAATTTCGATTACGATTACGGTTTCAGTTTTTCGGTTTGTCGGTAAATGTTACACCTGTGGCCATATGCCTAGAAACAGCTCGTGTCTGAGCGAATTTTATACAAAGGACTCGCCGCAAAGTTCTCTCGCAAACGCATTACTATATTTGGTTAATTAATAATTCTATACACATATATAGTAAACGGAATCGAATACATATAATATGCCAAGTGTGCTAAACGAGCCGACTTAATGTTGCATTTGTATAACGTTTGTACTGCAGTTAACTGCAGTTACTAAGGCAACAAATTAATGAGTACTAAATCAACAACAACAGCAAGTAAATAAAAACAAAAACAAAATTAATATTAAAACAAAACTAAATAAAAACATACATTAATAGTAAATGTGAATATCCTTAATCCGTGTCAAATGACAAGCTATAGCCAATTAAAATTACCGTCAATTTAATGAAATTGCAACTAAATGCAACTGGTTTTTTTTATCCCCATATATTTCTTAGCCACTGGCAATTTGTTCACTCCACAAACATATAAAATCCAACAAACCAACAAACATATACAACAACAACAACAACAACAAAAATACCATTGGAAAATCTAAAGAGAAATAAATCTGAAAACTGCAAACGCAGCAACAACAAGGTAAATTTTTGGTTTTTATGCAGAATCGATGGAAATTTTGAAAAATATATGAATACCGTTTTGTCCAAATATATTTTGAAAATAACTCAACAATGTGTACAAATTAATTAAATTAATTAATTTTAAACTCATGTGTCAACAGTAATCGCTGTGAATTAATCAATGCTTATAAAATAGCAAAAATACATATATTTCTGAACAAAAGTGTGAGGAATTTTACAAAATATTGTATCCATATATATACAGTTGATTATATTGTATTATCGATATACAACTGATTATATTGTTTAATGGACTCTGGCCATATCGAATTGTCTATATAGAAAAAAATCTTCTGATGAAATTCACGAATTTGAAGCCAACTCGAAACTTAAGTCGAGCAGCCTGACTAATGCAATTTCAATTCCAGTTGCTTATAATGAGATTTATATTAAAACGTGCGCTAAATAAACACAGGTCGAATAAACAATATGTAAAGTCAGTCGAAAGTCGGTTATTGATCTTTAAAGTACGAGAATTTGAGTATACTAATTATGAATACCAGACGCTGATAAGTTTCAAGTTCAATCACAAAAACAATTTAAGCAAATACTCAGCCTGGACCTCACAATTTCGTTAGTTAAAGCCAAAGACTGTCAAAAATAGCAAAACAAAAAAATAAATACACACAAAAAACATAATAAAAAGGAGGAGAAAAAAAGTAATTGAACAAACAAAATGTTTGTATGTTGTCACTTCTGCTTACCTGGAAGTAGTCGGTGCTAGGTTGTTGAATATTTCATTACGAACTTTGATTACATCATCATGAAAGCAAAACAATTGTTCACATTGTTTTAAAGACCAGTGAAGCATACTCTATTCTACCCAATTCTATTCTACCTTTACTCTATTCTACTCTTCTTTAATCTGTTTTATTCTGTTTATATTTTTTCTGTATACTGTCCTACTCTCTTTTACTCTACTCTTCTATGTTCTGCTCTGCTTAATTTAATGCAAATTTAAAGGTTTATATATTTGAAAAAAAAATAAATAAATAAATAAATAAAAAAATGTATGTTAAATTAATGCCAGACACAAGCGCTTAGCTTATTTAATCGCATGCAAATTATTAATGATTCGCGCTTTATCAAACGAAAATGTTCCGTTAATGTGACACAATTTTCAAAGACAATTTATATGAATGAGGTTGGGGATCGATGGAACAACAGGTCGAATACCCGATCTTACTTTTTGAACCATTAAATCTGTCAATAACACAATATATACATCTCTATATATATATAAATATATATATATTTTTTAATATATCTTACACTTAATTAGTGCTCCGTCTCTATTTTGTTGTTGTTCTTCTTGTTGTTGTTAGCCAAATGCCATCGTAATATAAACAATCAATTTAACCAGTTTGCGATCTTATTGTCTTCATGTTTTTGTGCGTTTTTTATGTTGATTCAGTTAAGCACAATCGCATTGCATATGAAATTCAAGATTCAAGTAAAAAGAGTACGTTAGTGGCTTTTTTGATGTGGCACAGACTCTATACTCTCTAATAATAACGTTAAAAATTCCTATTTGACATTTCACAGAATCCGGATTGGTATATTTACGTGCAGCGGATTTACCCGTTCAATGTATCATAAAAATATTCCTAATCAAATGTTTACCCTAAGCCAAAATAAGTAATATGCATGTTAAACCTTAAAACACTTGTTGTGGCTATTGGTTAGTTGGCCATACAGATTCGTATCTCATGGATACGTATCCATGCTACACGCGGCAGTCGCTGCCATATAGTTATGGCTAATGGTGCTAAGCCGATAATAATTACTTGAGATCCAGCTACATACGCATGGTTTAGCATCAAAACACTCTAGATAATTGGCCAAAGAGCCAACAGTGAGTGGCAAGTGGCAAGTGGCAAGAGGCAAGCAGCAAGTATCCACCTCTGGCCCATTTGCTTTGGCCCATTCATTGACCTGGCCATCGAGGCATGTCAACACTTGGCAACTATTAAATTGTTGATATACAAAAATCAATAGCAAATTGAAAATGCGAGACGCTTAACCAACAGCATATACACTGACCCATACCCATACCCACACCCACACCCACACCCACAGCCACAGCCACAGCTACACCCAGAGCCATTGCCGCCTTCCCTTCTCCCCGTCCGCGTGTCCTGTAACGCACGTGACACCTTTTGCCTGGGCGAGAATTGAGGCGAGGCTCAACACCCCCAATGTAATACAGCCCCTTTGCTTTCAATGAGCAGCACTCACTGACATAATACCAGCAACAACAGAAAAAACAACCACAATACTGACAACAACTAAATAATAATAGCAACAACAATTACGAGCAGCCACGCGTCTTTTAGGCGTCATTCATGGCGTGTTGGCTGCACATTAAACGCGTTTTCCTTAGCCGCTTTTTTTCCAACGGTTTTGCTGCCAGTGTTAACCACAGCAAAATTTCAAGAGAGTGGAAAGAGAAAGAGAGAGAGATAGAGAAAGAGAAGACAAAGAGAAAGAGAGGTGAAGAGGGGTTGCAGGAGCCACATTGTTGGCCGAGTGAGTCACATAGACGAGCCAACACGCGCTCTCATTGCCCAGTTTTCATTCAAGAAACTTATCCACAGTGCGACTCTGCGCAAAAGCAAAAGCAAAAGCAGCCGAAAAAAGAGCCCAAAGAGAAACCTTAGAGGGCCCAAGCAATAGGTTAGGGTTACACGCGGGCTGTGAGCTGTGGGCCCTAGGGTCTAGTCGAAGAGGAGGGTGCTTCAGCGTATCGTCGTTATCACGTGATGTGTGTGTAAGTGTGCATCTGTGTATGTGTGTGTGTGTGTGTGTTTGAGTGTGTGTGTAAGTGTGAGTGTGACAACGTGGCGCCGGTTAAGCGGCACGCTGCTGCTGTCTGTATTACGGAGGCGGAGGCGGGGGTTACTTGTATTCAGGCACGGAATTGGGTTAGGGGTGTACAGAGTGGAGTGTGGCCTGTAGGGTATAGGGTATGCAAGGTTTGTGCATGTTTGGGTGTGGGTGTGCATGTATGTGTGTGTGAGTGTGAGTGTGTATTTGGGTTTGGCTTTGACTGTGGCTTTGGGTACGGTTCGGATTGGGTTCGCTTTTGGTACGCTTCGGTTTTTGGTTCGCTTGGCGTTGATGTGTTTTTATTTTTGGGGTGTCGACTTACATGCTCATGTGCATTGTTGCTTCATGCTTTTGGCTTTTGTGTGGGCTTACATGGGTCTAACAACAGCAGTGAAAACAACAACAACAACAGCAACTGTGAAATCAGGTCAATGAAATAGCAATATTTGGCACGGATCTAAGCCGTCGTCGTCATCGTTGCTGGCATCGCATAACATTAGCCACTTCTTCTTTGGCTCTGCGAAGGTGAGCCTCAGCCAAGGGCTGCGCTCTGGATGCAATGTTTTACAATACATCTCCCTCTCCCTCTCTCTCTCTCTCTCTATAATTGTTTGGTTGCGCTTTCAAATCAGGAAAAGCCATTGCCACCCACTCAGGCCAAGTCAAAGGCAGAGACAATGAAACCGTCTCGTTTTCGTTTCGTTTTTTTGCACCGTTGACAGCGGTTTCCGTTCGCCCACCTTTGGTACGGTTTGTTTATATATTGCTGTAATGTTTCTATTATCTGTTATCCGTTTCATTTTCTTGTTTTCTGTTGACTTTGAATTCATTTGCATTACGACTTGTTGGCTGTCGGGCTTAGTTACAGGTTTTTCCTTTAAAGCAGTTTAGTAGCTAGCTTATCGCTCTAATACATATGAATGCTCATTTCGTTTGGAATTCAAGGAATAAATTCCAGGCTTAGTCCTTTTGTCACTGGATTATATTAATGCCTGCTAAAACGGCAATTAAATTGAATTTATGATATTGGCATTCCTATCGAATTCAAGCAATAAAAAATGCCCATACTTGACTCTATGAATGCCTCTCAAATTGCTTTCCCAGTAAAAGTTAAGAACACTGCAAGAAATACTAGTCGGATGTCGAAAAATGTAATTTATAATTAATGCCTTCAATGAATATCAATAACATGCAATTAGAACATGTACTTGATGTAATGTATGTGGCTTAGTTGTAATTCAATATACACAATTCAATAGAACACATTGCACTGTGTTAATTCACTGAAATTATGTAATTACTTCAAATGTGTATGCCCAGTGTAATGGCCATAAGCCACAACAGAAATAAAAAACCCCACCATAATCAGACTTTGCCTTTTCCATGTTACACCCCCACACACATACACATACCCATACCCATACACATACATACCTACAACCGATGCAGTGATGTAAGCAATTAGACACGAGATTCCTTTGAGCGTTATTATTATTAAATATTTACAGTAGCACGGGGCGTATGAGTAATGCTTCAGACGTAAACATGAGTGTATATGACTATCAATATGGCTACGGCTATTGCCACGTCTATGGCTATGAATATGAATAAGAGCATGATGTATGCGTATGCGTAAAGGTAAATGACGTCAACAATTGCTAGCCATACATACGTATAAGGGGGCCGCCAGATATTTATTTGTATACTTATAGTATGTACATATATATATGCATGTATAAGCAGAGGCCTGTCAATTCAGATAGCATGGCTAAATAAAGTGAGGTATTCTGATTCTTTATATTCGGTACTACATTTGTAAATTGCTATGCCGAGTGCAGTTCAAGCAAAGTAAACGAGCAGCAGCCCCAGAAGGAGGAGGATCAGGGGCAAAAGCAAGAGCAGCCGGAGGAGGAACTGCTGAAAATGCCATGTCAGCAGCTGTGGCGGCTGTTGCACTTTGCATTTGGCCAGAAAGTATTTTGTTTGCTTTTGGGAATGGCAATATGTGTTTGAGTGTGTGTGCTTATGTGCTGTCAGTCCCTCTGTCTGTTTGTTTATATGTCTCTTTGTCTGTTTGTCTGTCTGTCTGTCCTTGAACTTTTGCTTCACTTTTGCACTATATATATTTAATTGAAACTTGTACAACCAAATATTACTCATACGCAGTTTGGTACAAGTGTCCAAGTGCACAGTCGGGTGAAATGTATAGTTTATATTTTTTATTTTTAAATTGTTTTTATCGGACATCGATATCGATTACAGTGTGCTTATCTGTTAAACTGTTATGTCGCCCCCATATCATATCAATTCGGTTTTCAGGGGGCTCAAAGTCTGCAAGTTTATCGAGAAAAAAAGCACCGCATACCAGAAACGAGAACATCAATAGTATAAACAATACAAAGCAAAACAAAAAAATACAAAAACAAAAAACATGTAAATATGCCGATAAAAATGCCGACGTTTCAGTTAGTGGCTCTACGGGTTTTTAGTTTATTAACCCAATTTAATTGTTGCTGTTTGCATTTAGTACATACTTACTTAAATATTTCGTTTAGTTTTATATGTTTGCCTTTGGCACTCATTCGTAATACAAAACACACAAGAAAACTAATTAAAATATATATAAAATTTACAGTTGAATAAGCCAAACGGCAAACGGTAAGCGGTAAATGGCAAATCACGTGCTGACAGTTGAATATATAGTTTTATACATATATTTTTAGTATAAATTCTACATTATAATTCGCACTTATTTATAGCATTTAAAATGTGTTTAATTTCCAATTGAAAACTAATTTTCTCGCTCTCTCTCTCTCTCTGTATTTTCAGCACTGTAATAAATGTATTAAGCTTATAAAGAGCTCGGAAGACACGCATTGCCAAGAGAGAAGGAAGAACAACTACAAATAGGAATCACATCACATACACACACACACCACACGCTCAACACACACACACATACACACACTCCCACACACACACACACAGCAACAAAATGGCCTTAATTATGAAATACATCGAGAGCATAAACAGATATATGGACTCACATGGTGGTAAGTTGGCTAAAAGCGTTCGGGGATGGGAAAACATTAAGCAGGAATACATGCATATATACATACATAAATATATATTTTATTTTATATCTATATATATATATATATATGCATGTGTGTGTCTGGGCAGCTAATTTATGTAACCTTGATGTGTGTGTGTAGTTGTTGCTGCTGCTCTTTCTCACATTTCTCTGCAAAACGGCACAGGTTTAGCAAATGATTGAGTAATTTTTAACACCAGCTCACTAATTGGCCAAGACACAGAGACAGAGAGAGAGGAAGCGTCTCGAAGCGTGAGCGAGTGAGCATAGCCAACAGCTGCTGTCAGTCTAGCACGATTATGATAACCCCCTTCCCCCTTGGCCAAAGGCTTTAACCTATTTCAATGTCAGACTCAGCCAAAAGGGAGACTGAGAGAGCAAAAAAAAAAAGAAACTAACACCAAAACTAAAATTGAAATTGAAACTGAAATTGAAATTGAAAATGAAATTGAAACAGTGAACGTGTTTCGTTTGCTTTGCTCACGTTTTGATCCTTTATCAGTGGCCCCACATGCCATATATTATACCGTTTCTATATAAATACGTATGTTTATTTAATCCATTATGACATACATGTATATAAATACACACATACATATATATTTATATATATATATTCACTGTACATAGGCCCGTATTGACTAATATTTAGCAATTTCAAGCGCGAACGAAACGCGTGAAACGCGCTAAATTTATGTCTCAACATGACATGGATATTATGTACTCATCTATATGGCCATATACCATAGATATTTATATACCTATATGCATTTGCCTTTGGCTGCTTCCTCTGTGCGTGTCGCTGCCGCTATATGAGCATGTATGTCTATGTGTGTGTGTGTGTGTTTGTTTATATCTATGCTTTTTTTAAGGGCGCACATGCAACATTTCGACTTATTGGCAATCTAACGGAAGTCACACAACTTTCAAAACTTATGTCCAAAAAACGAAGAATTCTCTTGCCACTGACACTAAATAGCCAACTCACATTATAATTAGCTACAAGTTCGATTGCTATAAATACATTTGAATACTCATGATGGTTTGATTTATTTTGAAATCAATTCATTTGATTGCTGTTAAACCAGTATTGCGTTTTTACAAGCGGAAACCGCAGTAAGTTTTAAATCTGCTGCATTGGGATTTAATATGCTGTGAGTTCTCTAAATTACACATAGGATGGAAATTTATGCAGTCGAGAGATAAGCATATCAGAGAATGTCATAACACAGTGCATTATTTCGGAGAAACCCAAAGATTGTCAAAGCGGAGTTTATCATAAAAAACAAAATATCATAGTATTAAAACTTAATGCAGCAAGCTCTGTTAGCTTAACAGAATCCGAACGACAAGCCAGTGAGTTTACCACCAAGAGTTTGTCATAACAGAGTATAACCATAACAGAGCTTATCATAACATAGCCTACCATAACAGAGTTTATCATTACAGAGCCATAACTGAGTTCTTCATAAAAGAATGGTTTATCAAAACAGATGAGTTTATCATAACAAAGCTTATCATAGAACAGTCTATCATAACGGACTTTATCATATCAGTGTTCAGGTTTGATCATAAGAGAGCTTTATTTCACAATGTTAATCATAACAGACAGGATCACAACAGCTACTATATCACATCAGGGAATCGCAGCAGAGGGTATCATAACAGAGAATATTACGGAAGTGTTTCATAGTAAATTGAAATTTCTTTGCCCACTTAGCCTTTGACTAATTTCGGTTTGGTTTCGCATGTAAAAAATGTATTTTTCTAATCAGCTAACTGCCGCAAAGAATGCCATAAAAATAAAACTAAATAGGGAACTTCATTCCAAAGCACTCAATGCTAAGTGAAGCGCCAACAAAAAGCAGAATGCAAAGAAGAAACGATGTGAGAACATAACAAGTGATACGGGTGACTTTCTTATATGCACATTGATCTATTCGATTACGTGCCAACGTAGAGAATATTACAGCAGCGAAAATAATATTACATAAATTATAATTGCTTTGAGCTATGACTTGCTATAACCTAGATTTGTAAATAAACCTTGGAAAGTTTTACAACAATTATACACAAGTTGTACATAAATTAGAGAAGAATGCGCATTAAATTATCTAGAAGTGATTAAATAGAACTCAGATATAGTAAAAGTACTATTGATTAATTTATTTGTTAATTGCAAAACAATATTATTCCACTTGAATTTCGCCTTTGCACTGATTTCGATTAGCAAATGTGATAAGCGAACAAGTTACCCTGTAGTTTCGTAACCCATTCATATTTCATCAAGAGTTTCACATATTGGCACACATATTTTTTTTTCGTTGGTTGTTGAATTTTTTCCAATCAAGTTCGTACCATAATTAATATTCGTTTATAATTGTTTTGTTTGCCGATTTGATTTTTGTTTTTAGCTGTTGTTGTTGTTATTATTGTTATTGTTGTTTATTGATTTGATTATCCATTCATCAAACTGCGTCAGTAAGAGCTCATCAATTTTTTATTATTATTATTATTTTGTTATCTATGGCGCTTTTTTGTTTTTAGTATTAAAATATTTTTGCTTACATTTAATAATTATTATTGATTTTTTTTTTTTGTATTTCTTGCATTTGATTGGAATTTTTTGTTTCTGTTTCTGTTTGGCAATCTAAATTCGCGTGATTACACGCTGCTCTTTCATAAGTTATGCATGAGTTAAACGCCCCGAAACGAAATTCACGCATTTATTTTTATGACATTTATCACTGAACTGAATGCCAAATGAAGCAACTAAATCGCAGCTTAAGAAATATATATATATATATAAACCATTTTTTGTTGGGCCTTTTGTGTTTACAACTGGTAGCAGTCCATTAGGCAGGATGAACTGCACGTCTCAAGCGAATTATAATCATAATTACGATGATCATTAGTGTGTTTAGTGTGTAATGATTATTGTTGCTCTCCGGTGACATTGTCTCACATGGCATGAACGTGCGATGGATCAGGGCCAATGCCTCCAAACCCAAATGATGTTCACATGATAAGAGCTCGCTCTGTTTACAATTTTGTCTTCTTTTTTTTTTTGTTATCTAAAAATGATATGATGTACACACAGAAACACAGAGAGAGAAAGATAGAGAGACGAGCAATAACTATTTAGCAAACATAGGGAAGCAAAAACTATAACTACTACAGCAGTAACATTGACATTATGATGTACACGTGCTAAATATATATATATTTTTTTATGCATTTTTTCTGACTATTTCTACTTCTCTTTTTTAAAGACTCAAGGACAAAGGACTGGCCCATGATGTCATCACCCTTCCCCACATTGGCTGTCTGCCTCACATACGTCTACCTGGTTAAAGTAAGTTAAACTATACATATATGTTTATATGGTTTATCTATATAGTACATATATAGTCCCTCTGGGTAACTGTATATGCAACAGGTGTACATATAAACGTTTTATGGCACCGTCAAGTGTCCACTTAACACACGGATCTGGGTCACATGTGTTCTAGTGTCTATAGGTCTATCGCGCTTAATCTCAAGTACTATTCCTGTGCGGAAATCGGCCTATGTATGGTATATCATTGATACCGCTCTTTTCTTTTCTTTTCTTTTTAAATTTGGTGGGGTTTTAAGTTGTATTTTTGACTCAGCGACACACCCACACACATATATGAATTATTTGAAATTCTAATCAGAAGACTGTATATATTTTTTATTAGGGCTAACCTAATCAACGTTTTGATAAGAACCGTCTGTACAGTGAGTCAAATTTAAAAAAAAAAATTACAATGATTAGGCAGCTTGACGCACCAATAAACGAAATTCCAAATTTAATTTAGGAAATATGAAATTAGACAGTAGACAGGCAAAGTGCAATTAGTAAGTACAAGGGTCTTATGATTTTTTATAGATTAAATATTTACATATATAGCTGAAATACATACATTGGCGGTCCATCCTATATCTTTTATATTATGCTCTATCATCGGAGCCATTATACAATCATTTTCTTTATCTAGGGCATAAGTTTACTAGCATTTGTATATATATACCCTAAAGTTTATGTTCGATTAGTTCAACTGGAATATATTCTGCATAAGAAAGTCTTTTTTTTGAATCACTCGAAGTTATATGAGCTCAAAGACTCTGAGAAATATATATACTATCTATGACAAGGCACTCGTAATATATGAGGTCTTTAGCATAGTATATTTTTATATACATATGGCTATATTTGTACTTTTTAAACTGTGTTTAATATATACTGTATGTTTGATTTTGTAGGTGCTTGGGCCGCGATTAATGGAGAATCGAAAACCGTTGCATCTACAGAATTTTCTGGTGATTTACAATGCGTTACAGGTTGTATTTAGCGCGTGGCTCTTCTATGAGGTATGTAATACACAAACAGTCACACAATCACATACAAACATACACAAAAAAACGAACAACAAAAACAAACAACAACAAAAAACAAACAACAACATACACATCAAATCATTAATATCAACGTGAACGCATCGCTGGCATCGTCGTCGTTTTGGCTGCTTACAAGTGACCCGGAAAATGCTTAAGGAACAAAAACAACAAGCAAAAATCACAAAAAAACAAAAGCAACAACAACTACAACTACAACTACAAGTACAACTACAAAAAGCAACAATAATCATAAGCAACTCCAAGCACAACAACAACAACTGCAACAACAATCGATGTTATAACTGCAACTGAGCTGCTTTTAATGCGCACTTTATTTTTAATTTTGTTTTATGTTTTTCTTACGTTCTCTCTTTCTCTAGAGAGAGACAGCTCTATGTCTCACTATGTCACTTCTATTGAATTTTTCTTTTTTTTTCAATTTCGTTTGTGTTTCGTTATGTTTATTTTCTTACTGTTTCTGTTTCTGTTTCTGTAACTCTGTTTCTCTTTCTTTCTTTTTTTGGCATTAATCTGATTTTGTTTTTAGTGTTTAATGGGCGGCTGGTGGGGTTCGTACAGCTTCCGCTGTCAGCCGGTGGATTATACCGATAGTCCCACATCTAGGAGAGTAAGTGTCTCAACACATATATATATGTATATATATATATATGTATACTATACACAACGAGCGATTACATAAAATTATACGAATAATTGTGTGAAGAAATGCCCCTAGAGTTACAATCTTAACTCTCAACTCCCAAAACATTAGGTGAAAGTAGCACCCAGGAATTTATAGTTCAATTCAGAGATTTTGCTTTTGATCTAAAGCTATAGCACTCAGTCGAAACAAAGGCACATTGTGCAAAAATGTATATCAGTTTCATTTATTTTCTTTTTAATATTACTTTTATAATTATGATTTGTTTAATTTATTTGCTATTTCTATAAACGCTTATTGATCGGGCATATTAACCGCCAACGCTTAACATTGATTAAATACATATAATTTATATACATACATACTATATATGTATATTTATATGTTTATCTCGAATTGCTTTGAAAGTACTACACACGTGTTGAAAATGTGTAGCTGGGTTTCAAATAATTTTAGCTTAAGAGCCCTTAAGAAAGCGTATTATAAGTTCTATATACACAAAACAAACCACAATACATACAAACAACAATACATTCAATCTACAATACATACACAACAGCAACAAAATTACATAAAAAACTACATATGCGTATATGTAGATCTATCAAGTTGTGTGAATTTACCAACTGTTTTTGTATATAAATGCTACCAACAAAATGGTTATTAATTTGTGCACAAAAAATGAAACTCATAATGGCTTTTATTAATTACAAACGATGCTTTTAATATGCAATTTAATATTTTATATAAATGCTGTCTACTAACACTCTACACTTTTAACTATAAACTATAAACTATAGACTATACACATGTGTAAATAGCACTCAGCTTGCACTGCGTGTATCTCTGTATGTGTGTGTGTGTGTGTGTGTGTGCGTCTCTCTCTATGTATCTCTCTCTCTCTCTCTCTCTTTCTATGTTTGTGTGTGTGTGTGTATGTGCCATTTCATAACTCTTTGCAGCTAAAACATATTGGAGTAAAAAGCAGAACTGATGATGATGCCCAGCCGCAGCGAAAGCCAAAAGCCAAAAGCCAAAAGTCGAAAGCTAAAAAAAATCCACTCACAAAATCATAAATCGATACGAATCAACGAAACCCAAACATGAACAGATCCAAATCTATATGTTTTTACATCAATCTACATTTCCAGATAGGAATATCCGGTTGGCTAACAGGACATTATAGCTTCCGATGTCAGCCAGTCGACTATAGTAATAATCCTAGAACGTTAAGGGTATGTGTTAACCTCAAAAAAAAAAAGCAAAACAAGAAAAAAAGGGTTCGTTTTTATTAACGATATTCTTGTTATTTGATAACGCTCATTTGATAACGATAAAAACTATTTATTTAGTGATAATTGTATGCTTTATACTGGTGTGTGTGCGTGTGTGTTTTTTTTTGCGTATGCCCATACCTGATTATTATTGGTTCTGGATTGATACATATATAATATACCATAATTATATCTATAATACATATAGTATACTGGGTGAACAGTTGATGGTTTCACATGAGTTAATCGTACATTTTACCAATAACTTTACTTATCTATACCTGTAATCAAAAAGTACAACTAATCCTAACCCGCATCGAAACAAATCCTTAGCTAGATTTCAGCATGATGTATGCCGTCACTAAATCAATGTGATACACACCATTTATAAACCCCGAAATGTTCATATTTCTTTCAGTTATATAGTAGTTCTGGGACTCCAAATATCCAAACTCCAAAACAACAATAAACTATTGTATTATATATACCCAACTTAATCTAATCTAGGACTTTCTTACTCTGCCTCTCTCCCTTTTTGAAACTTGAATTGAATTAATGGTATCTCTACAAAAACCTCCACCAGTTTTACCCAACCTATTTATGCATTTTGACCATTAATATAATTACTATATAGTCTTAAATGATATGTAAGATCATAGCCTGCAATGTGTGCATGAACGTCTGAATTGATTTCAATTGAATTGAAACGAAATTTGATTATTAAGTCATATTCTTTCCTTAACCAGCTCAAATAAATTGAATTGAGTGAACAATTGCGTATGAATGAAATGTGAAAGCAACGGCTATGCCGTACTTGTTGCATACCCTATACCAACGATCTATGCAAAGCATACACATGTACTAAAATATCTTTGGGATAGCGTATGCAATAAATTGTTATGTTTGAGTGCACGTATTAAGTTAATTTGCCACACGATCTGACATTTCCAAACTAATAGTAAACTTTATAATCTCTTCTGTTGCTGCTATTACTGCTGTGATTACATCAATCTTTAGATGGTCCATGCCTGCTGGTGGTATTACTTCTCAAAGTTCACCGAATTCATGGATACGGTAAGTGCAATACCTAAAGAGAAACCGCCACAAATTGGCAACCATATTCATAAATTACATGTATAAATCAACACTCGAAATATATACCATATATGAACCTGTCCCACTAGCAGTGACTACAACTTCTTCATCCTCTGCTTTGTGTCATGGCCGTTACAGATTTTCTTTGTGTTGCGCAAGAAGACCAGCCAGGTAACCACGTTGCATGTCATCCATCACGGCTGTATGCCCATGTCTGTGTGGTTCGGCGTTAAATTCACACCAGGTGCGTAGCCTCTGAAAATATCATCCAATGCCAACAGATTCTCATGAATACCTGAAGTACCTGAATATATATACTTATACATACATATATCTGTCTATCTACAGGTGGTCACAGCACCTTCTTTGGCCTGCTCAATACTTTTGTGCACATTGTGATGTATACGTACTATATGTTCTCCGCAATGGGTCCACAGTACCAGAAGTATCTCTGGTGGAAGAAGTACCTGACAACGTTGCAAATGGTAAGTTCAATTTCTATATAATCATTTCCGAATTTCAATATCTTTGAAGGGTTTCTTTGAAATTCAGAGAATGATCATAGAATTTAAATAAATCCAATCAGGATTCAAAATCTATCCCGAAAATTCAAAATTCAAAGAAATCTGTTTCAACAATGTAATAAAAAGTTATAATGATTTATGCAATTAATCAATTTAATTTATTTTGGTATTTATTTACAGGTTCAGTTCATTCTGATCATGGTGCACGCCTTCCAATTGCTCTTCATTGACTGCAATTATCCGAAGGCCTTTGTCTGGTGGATCGGTATGCACGCCGTGATGTTCTTCTTCCTGTTCAACGAGTTCTACAAGGCAGCCTACAAAAACCGCCTAATGGTAAGTCTATAGCAAAACCATGGATTCAAAATGAAGGGCGGAAATGGGCTAAATGTTGTTACAGTCACTGTTTATTTTGGGCTGGATTTTGGGCATAGTTTTGGGCGTTGTGGGGCATTCTCACGTCGACGTATTCATTACGTTGATGATAAGTGTGCAAGTTCAGTGTGTTCAGTGCTTCCCACGTTGTTTAAGGGCCCATTTCAAGCCACAAATGACACACATTAAGTGCGTTTGGGGCATTTATTTTGTGAATAATACCACACAAACTCCAAGTCCGGATTGAGTTAATGAAAACGAAAATGAAAACCCAAACTCTAACCAAAACAGC
>JBANCZ010002383.1:0-12309 GCA_037040025.1 Sphaerogastrella javana | reverse complement strand
GAACAAAGGGCGCACCCCACACACATAGGGTAAACGAACGAGCGTACATACATACACACGCACACACATACACACACACACACACACACACACACACACACACACACACAAACCCTTAAACTTGCTTATATACACAGTTTACAGATACACTTGCAGAAATTCAAAGTCACTCTCACAATACGAGTATTAGTTAAGTATTACATCTAATTTTACATTATATTACATATATATTTTTTGTTGTTGTTGTGTTTCATTCGCTTTACCGCTTCTAAATATATTAAGAGTTACTTTTATTACGATTTTACTTAAAATTCTACTAAAAAATTTACAGTTTTACATCTGTACACGAAGAGTGCTTGGGCCTGCCAAGGAGTGTGCGGAAAGAAAAAATCGGAGATAAAGAGAGAGAGAAAGCACGATAACTCTCCAAGACTAGGTTAGTTTAAGGATTTAGTGATGATTTTTTTTCTGTATATAGAAAGTATATATATATATATATCAATAGATAAATCAATTGATATGGCAAAGTGCTAGTAAATGCTATGATGATATTTTGAACTTAAGCCGAACCTAAATCGTATTATGATGATTATATTAAGCAAAAAGAGCTTTGGATTACCAAAGAATTTAGACAGTTTCCAAAATAAGTTTAATCATTATGAAGATAAGATATATAAGAATATTAAAAGCATTATTGGCATAGGTGTTATTATATTCTCTGTAAATATTATAATTATTTGCAACGGACATAGCGATTTCTTTGTATTCAATGTAATACTCTGGAAAAAGTCTCTGAGGTATCAAAGAGTGAGTAATGTTAAAAAAATAGTTTGATAATTTAAAGTACTATATAGTGTGTATGATACGGTGACACGGACACAATACTGCTTGAAATTTATTTAAGAATCGAATAGAATAGAACACATTACTATATAATTATTAAATATTACATGTATCTATAGTATGATATAGCTTACACTTGCTCTCTTCAAAATATTAAATAAGATAATCATGTGTACTTGATTATAAAATACTTTTATTGGCAATGCGTGACCGATGCTTTTTGTTATATATATATAATATATATATAATATATATATATATATATATATATAATAATATATATATATGCATGTGTGTTTGTGTGTAAACAACAATGCGCCTAATTGTATTGCAAAAGTCGATTAAGATGTAATTGTAATAAAACAAACCTTTAACTATATTGCGAATTTTAAATTTAAATTTACGCATTTTTTTGTGTAGTGAAAAACGTTTAAAGCATGGCAAAGTAGTTAAAATAAAAAACGTGTAGTATTTTAATAACTTAAATAACACTAACAAAACTGGGCGAAATTAAATACAAAGATCACGCCTACAAAGTGTTTTATATAAATCAAAATGAAAACTAAGAAAAAAATCCACAAATTTAGAACCCTTAAAGTAGCTGCATATGCATATATTCACAAAAAAAATTAAATATGAAGTCAAATGAAATCAAAAATCATTACAATTTACTTATTTATGTGATTGTCCTCGATTTATCATTATAAATGCAATGAGGTTCATATAGTAAAAGCATATACAATTTGTTAACGGGTTTATATCAACTTATTGTTGACAAATGAATATATAGTGTTGGTAACATTTTAGTACAATTTGGTATGATAGACTGCGAGTTACCATTTGGTAAATGAAAAACAAAACTAGGGGTAATTATAAAGGGTAACAGACTAAGTAACTAAGTTATAATATAATTTTTATAATTAAATATTAACGTAACTATTTATTATACTAATAATTACTAAGTATTCATTCGTGATGTTTTTTTTTTTAATGTTGAGCAAAAAAATACTGAATGTGTCAGAGAATGATAGACGCAAAGTTTTTGCATATGAATCGCTTAAAGAAGACCATATGATCTCCATAGAGAATATATTCTTGGAACTTAGATTACTTTCAGTAAGCGAGCCATATGACTGAATGTAGGTATGTAGTTGTAAGCACCTAAATTTTTCAAGATTTTATTTCTAACTGACTAGGCAGAAATGAAGAAAAAACAGTCAATCAGAGAGTTGTCTAATCTTTTTTTAAAAAAAAAGCGTATATTCAAGAATACATTGCGTTTCCGATACCGACATCGATTCAGTATCAGTTTTAGATCAGATCTGTTGTTGTTAATATTAATATTTATTGTTTATATCTCAGTTATTTATGTATATATATTTAGATATATATACTAAAAGTATGTATTATAACTTGAATGTGATGTTGTTATGTCATTTATTTGCATATGGATTATGTTATAGACTACCTCTTTCCGTGTTCTCTTTTGAGTTCACCGCCGTATTTATTGCCACTACCAACGAGTTCAATTATTTCCGGTATACTGCTGGCAAACATTGCCTAAAATATTCCACGAATATACGAATATATAGCATATGATTAACAAGTTGTGTGAAGCAAAAATCAAACAATTATATTTTTTTATAAATAATGTGATTATTCTCGTGTCTTCTTTTATTCCATACAATAAGAAGTTGGGGAAAAAAAGAATCAGATTATTTGTTGGTTGGTGGTACTTAAGTGGGTCCTAGACAATCACATCACCTAATCAATGGATTTGCTTAACTGATAAATATATTTTTTTTATAGTTATTAACTTTAAACGCATGCAAAAATCGAATGTCCTTTGAATAATTAATAAATACATTACATACATTGCAATGCAATGCAAACAGCATTTCAAATGATTCAAACGAATCCTATCAGTCTGATAAAATTTATTGTACCTATGGTATTGTCAAAGATTGGATCAATATCAGTGTTGGTGTCTGTGTCGTCGGTGTTCATGTTGATGTCTACAAAGTTTCATTTTAGCATATTCAAAAAGAAAAGTTTATTGAAAACTCAAATGTGGAAAACAAAAATACAACTGCATGCATTATTTTCAATGTTAGATGTAAAAGAAAAGACGAGAAGAGCTGTATGTTAAATGGATAATCTACCAGCTGCAGCTGCTACACTGTAATTAATGTAGATGCCTTTGTGTGCTTGATTTGAACAAAAAAATGGAAATTATTTATATTTAAAGAGAAAAGAGTGTAGTAGCGAGAGAGTGGCTAAAAGTGAACCGCAAGTTGAAAAACGCGTTAAGCTTACGTAGATAATGATTAGCTAACGAAACTTAGATGAATGAAACTGAGATCTCAAAGTAAATTGGTAAAGTTGTGCAGCGTTATTAAGTCGTTCTATGTACGAGTATTTACATTTTCGTTTTAGATACTTTTTAAAAGATTAATTAAATAAACTGTAGATAAATCCTTAAGCAGTAAAATCGAACTGTAATTGAATGTATGTAGTAATAGGACAATGCTTGATACTGGATACTGGATATTTAATACTTGATACTTGATACTGAGTTTTGAATTACTACACTCTAGATATTTTTGAGCTACTGGTATTTCAGGTTTATCGTTACTTAATTACATAGCTAAATTTTCTTCATTTGACCATAACTGTACTAAGTACAATTGGCAACAATAACTGTAATCATTCACACATATTATCAATGGAATAACCCCGCTGTTGCTTGACTTGCAGCTCAATGGGACTCGATGGAAACAGAGAGTGAAAAAGAGAGATATTGAGAGGGAAAGACAAAGAGAGGAAACATTGTCTAAGCATTTTTTTTTTTTTTTTTTTTTGTAACTAAAACAAATCGTAAATATATTATTTCGACAATATATTTTTTTAGATTGGGTTGCTATAAGTATATGTTTATGTGTAGATATAAATTGTATCAATTGTTTGTTTGATGTTTGAACTTACCAAGCCGACGAGCAGAAAGAACACGAGAAATGTTCTTCCTAAGACAGTCTCACAGTAAACGTCACCATATCCTACCGTTGACATGGTCACAATTAGGAAATAGACACAGGTCCAATAGGATAAACGATGAGCATTATTAAAATCCAGCGGATCGCCAGAGTTCTCCAGCTAAATTTTAAGTAAATGCAATTGCAATATTCAATTACAAAAACAATCACGCATCAGCAACATCTTTCTTTATGCCATTGGACACTGCAGATAGCTGCATTCAAGCGACACGTACGTCCTCCCATATCTCGCTCTGTAACAGTGTGCAGCACGGCGTATGTGTAATATTTTCAATCTGGCTCAAGCACGCACTGCAACTAACTGCTACAGAGTCGGCGGGAAGACGGCTGTAGCGTATAGCTGAAGATATAAACTTATATGTATGTAACTGTGTCTATATGTATAAATGTGTTTGTGTTTCTGTGTGTTAAGTGTTTGTGTTTGTATGGGTGGGTGAGTGTGTGTTAAGTGTCTGTTTACATACCAGATGTATTATGCCCGCTGCTGTTAACCACACGGATATAAAAATTGATACTAGTTGAGCCAAGCGTATTGAGCTCGATGTTTTTAGTACATTTAAATATTGTAAAATATCTGGAACAGTCATGAGACGTAGCGCTCGAAGAAATCGAAGACCTGTTTATAATACACATATATATATATATATATATATACTTATCAACACAATCCATAGTTGTAACATACACACATGCACGAGCACATCTCTGACTCTGTATGTGTGTTGAGTAAAACACATTGCATGCATACAAATCGATCTGGGGCACATTAATACTCAGTGCGATATGTTATAGTATCGACAAGAAAATGGTAATGTAAAAACATATTTAAAAGTGCAGCTATATTTAATCTTTTTACCGATTTGTATGCATCATATTATATGTTAAATTATAAGTAATTTAAATTTTTTTTTGTTTTATAATAAATTTGTTAAGATTGCTTTTATGCGCTTACCGATCCATGTTCGATCTAAATATATTGATACGAAGGACGGGGGTATTGTAAAATAATCTACAAAACTGTACATTTCTAACATAAACCAAAGCTTATCGGACGCCGCTATGAACTGTAAAAGAATGTTAATCAAATATAACACAATAAACTTTAGCAATTTGTCAAAATAAATGACAACGATAAGTATAAATAATTGTATCAACCAATTGAACATGAAAAGCAAATAGAAAATTGCAAATCGTGTGCGAAAACTTACTCGTATAAAAAAGTAAACCATAAAAAATATATTGAATGCGAGATCGATCTGTTGAGTAATGTTATTACTCCATTTTTGGCATCTTTCGACTTCTTCGCTAGATGCATCAACAAAGTATATAATGAGAGATGCAATGCTGAGTATAAATACGAGTACGACCTGTAAAATAATGAAAGATTCAAATTAATATATTATAATTAGTGTACATTTATAATAAAATAATTCGTATTTTATATTTAAAATATTGATTCAAGATAACACACATTTTTATAGAAAACTTATTGATATACCTATAAATCTTACCTATAAACCTTACTACATTATCAATACATATCAATATTTATCATCTAAAAATTTGATCTTATATACCATAATATTTAACAAAATAAAATCTACAGAATCTAATTATGTAAGTCACTTAAAATCGTATGAAATAATCCTAAAAATATTGAAAATCGAATTATTTACTTGCAAATTTTTATATTTAATGCACAAAGTTATAGTCATTAGGAATCGGTGCAAGGTAGAGACTATTCGACGTTGTATAATAACACTTGGAACCTACTGCATAATGCTGGCAATTGCTGTGAAAGCAGTGTTACTAGCATTCACTATATCTGCGGTTATTATGAATATTTTACATTGTGATTTTGACGAGACTTATGCCCAAAAACACTCGTGAGACAGTAAAAGTTGTAGGGGTAGTGGGACTTGAGGCATGAGCTAAATGTCAGGGCTGTGTGCCAAAATTTGAAAGAGATTGGGTCAAGGAGTCGGAATTTCTTTGGTTATTTTGTGCTAGTTTATGTTATTATAAATGTGCCTAATTGTTATTGCTGTTGTTTGACTTTCCTGTTTGACTCAAAGACGTAATTGCTTTGATAATCTAGTAAAGCAGCAATGGAAGGAAACCTGAATACCACACGCAAGCTATTTGCTTGTAGTTACGCCCAAAAGCAACTCATTATAGTTCTTTTGTAGTTACTGTTGTTGTTACTGCCACACATAACTACAGCTACTTACCAAAAAAAAATAAAAAAAAAAATTACTTAACAAAACTTTCTTAAACTCTCTTCTAGAATAATGCACGAAACTTCTCCGAACTTGCTTAAAGTTAAAAGATTACGCATACGCCCCGGGTTACGTCGAGTTGTGTTGTCAGTTTGATTTTTCATTAAGTTGTCGTAATTAACAACGCCAGCTAATGAAATTCATAGAATAAAATATCAATTTCGCAACGTTTCATGTTGACGTCAGTACACACAACATTAGCATTCAGTGTAATACTGACGTCACCAAGCCAACCAGATCCAGAGGTAATCAATGCAGCAACTAAAAGGAGATAGCCAAGATGATGGCACTAACCCCAAGCCAAATACTGAAAGAAAGAAAGTTCTGCTTTTGACTTTGTTCTTTTTCCTGCTATATATGGGTATGTACATGTGTATGTATATGTATGTGTATGTATATTTATTTGTATGTATATGTGTATGTGTATGTTGCTATTGTTCTTATGTCTTATGTTCAGACGTCGGCACGAGGCTGTGAAACACAAACTGGGTCAATCACTTAGCTGGAAGCTCGACCCCAAATGTGTTTGATGTGGCGCAAAAACCACTTAAGCCTCTCGGCGCACTGACTCCAACTACGCCATTCGCGAACTTGAAATGTCGGTCAAATTTAGGAAATATATATTAAGGGAACAGAAATGAAAATGTGCCTTTTAACAAATGCTCTATAAGGTAAGCAATATGGACTAGCAGTTTTGCAAAAAAAAAAAAAATAACACAAAAGATATATTCATACTTCTGGAAAATCATTTTTCTATCAAAACAAATATTCCTAATGGAGCAGTGTCATCTTTGAATGCTTAGAAGAGTGTCTAATAGTCGAACATGCTCGAAGCATGTTCAACATGATTTAACATATTAATATGTATATATTTGCATACACTCATTCATACACATATTTATTTATACTTATTTATTTTGTGTGCCAGCTGCTCACAAAATATAGCAATCAATTTACTTATGAAGCGAGCAACAACAACAACAACAATAATAACAACAATAATAACAACAAGAATAACAACATCAACAACAAAGAGTGCGGCAAACAGTTTAATGGCCGATATGCTGTTACCACTTCCTCTTCCTCCCACTACACAAAAAAATCGCTGTGGCATTTCAGGAGTGACGACTACTCCATTTGGATCTGCCCCATGGCGTGACCGAGTGCAATCGGATGTGGTCGACACACCCAGAATAACCTAACATAAATGATGCTTTAAATCTTTGAACTTGGCTGCGACTCAAAAATATTTAAAGCCAATTAGCAACTTGGCAAAACGATAATGTTATAAATTGCATTGATAATCAAAAGGGAATATAAAATATATATATTATATATTCATTGCCATTAGCTATAATTGCAATAAAAATAATATACAGCTACATCGAGATGCACCGGAATAGATTATACTCTGTGTCCAACATAACATATTTCTCATAGATTTTGGTTTTTTAATCAAATGCGAAAGCAAAATTAATAGACCCTTTCGTGTTTCTTAAACACAGGGTCTAATTAACAGTATTCTCTACAGAAACAGATTTTTGTTTAAATATTTGACAAATTGAAACAATAACAAAAACAGATCTATCTCACTTTTTTTAACACTTTAAGTATTTGATTTAATAAATTTGTTTTATAGACTTTAACCTTTTGAAAATTTAATCAAGATGTTGGCAGGTGCTGCCTTCTGTTCGCAAACACATACAGAAAGTCATTACACCCTGTTTGGAATGGGTGCAGCGTTTAAATATAGTCAAAAGTAGCGATACCAGGCAAATGCCAAAAGGTATCGCCCAGGCGAAAAAAAGAAGACAGCAGAAGCGACCCAATGCCAATGAGAATGAGAATTCTAGCGCATTTGGGCAGCAGTTGGCAATTGGCAGCCAAAGTTGGCAATAGGCAGTCGGAGCTTAGCCATAAACATTTCGACTGACATTTCCAAGAGCCGATTCTCTCCTTTTGCCTCGCTTCTATCTTCGACTTTGGGCATGGTAACACTAAACTGAAATAGTTGAGTTTTATCGATTTTCCTAGACTTTTTTCTTGGCTTTTCTCTACGATATTTACTATTTTTTGTTGTGGTTGCTTTCATATATATAAATACGTATCTATTGTTATGTATTTGGTTGCCCTGTTTGCCTGTTATTAGCTGTTGTTGTTGTTGTTGTTGTTATTACTATTATTGTTGTTGCCACCAGCTATCGATAAATGGGCCACCCACAGCGCAGACCAGCTTGTTGTGGGCGTTGCTAAAGCATGGCATGGCGCTAGTCCTAGCCATGTCGACTTTACGAACTTTTCATACTATCAAATCTTCTTCTAGGTTTTGTCGTAATGGTTAAATGCCATGCAGAGCCACGTATCGTGCCTGCTGCGACTTGGCCTCCTATTGCTATTTTCTATTTTCTTTTTGGCAAAAGGAAAAGCATGTGAACTCTTGCTACATATATCAGTTAGTAATTTATCTTTCTTACATATTTCTTACTATATATTTTAGCAGATTATACTAATGCTGGATTGAACTAACTAAACAAATTAATCTACTTTAAGTCGCACCATTTGGAAGATTTACATAACCAAAGTCATTTGTATATCCAACTTGGTTTAAGTTGTTTCAATGTATATCTATTTTTTCGTCTAAGCTATTGACAAATGAATTATTTTATTAAATAATGACAGCAGTGTGACATATATAATTTATCCAATATTATCTGTTTATTGATGGAAAAAAATACCTTCAACTATTTAATTATATTTAAATGAGGAAAAACATTACTTTATCTACCAACAATTTCAAATATTGCTAAATCAAAACAAGTCGGAAACTTCAACAATATTAAAATAAAATCTATTTAATGCTAATATTTGAGCTCAAATATAATTGATGACTAAAAAGAACATACGTTGGTTATTTATACTTATACACATAGATGAAACATGTCTATTTACACTCGGTTATCACTGGTTATCACCCAGACCTAGATTTATTCAAAAACCAAAGAGAAACAAAGTATCAAAGCAACAAAGTCACCGCCTACTGAGACCCACTAAATCAATTTAATCTGTTTGTTAGTGTAGTGAGGCTACATGGCAATTGTTAACTTGTTTAGTCGCTTCCGTTGTTGACATGCAACCAACAACAACATAACTAACGAAATGTGCCACAATAAATAGCAAATGTTACATTCGACACACGCAACTCCCTTTCCCAGGCACACACAAAACGCGCCAAATTGAATGAATTTACACAGTAATCACAACAATAACAACAATAGGAACACAAATGCAATTGATGGTGGCCACGTCAATGTTTCGTGCCTCCATTAAAACTATATATGTGTGGCCTTGGATACTATGAAAGTTATATAAAATCTAAGCATGTGTCCAAATAACATATTTGGGAATTCTACAGCTACATAAAGAGATAACATTTATAGTACAAAATATAGGTTATAGTAGTAAAAAGTGATCCTAAATGAATAAACTAAGAATTTTCATAACAATTTCGTTCAATTTATAAAATTAATGATAGTTCAGTTTGACTCAAATCTATAAACTGTATCGAAAATAAATATAGATAAATTATTTTCATATAGCTGTCGAAGAATGAATGTAAAATGATACTATGACTAATTTTATAATTGTAATAAAGATAGTAAATCGCTCACATGAATGAATCTACAATATTAACAAGACTAGCTATCTTTTGACTTACTTACTATATACCATAGTAAAACTATTGATATCATTTCAGATTGTCTTCAATCTTTTGTGTGCTTACCAAAATTCGACCAGTTGTTGTTTGACCCGAGATAAGCTCTCCAGCCCAGTCTTTTGCTTCTGTCATAAACGTTCCCTCGAACTCTTGTTTGTTACGTGACGCCTTCTGCTCCTTTTGCTTGGGATCGTTGGGTCCCAAGTCTGGCTCCTTGCGGCAGCAGATGAATGCGAATGCACGCCATAGCAGGACAATGAGCAGGCCAGCAAGGAATGTGAATATGCTGGATAGCAGAAAACACCAATATTTGCGAACTTTGAGACAATCATCGGCATCGAATGGTGAATCTGTTGGATCATCAGCCAATGATTCGACAGTGCTTTGATCACACCCCGACATCCCCTGCAAAAAATATACAGTATTTTATAATATAATAATATTAAGAGCCTACATAAATTTATTTCATTAACAAAAATATCAATTAACAATGAGCCATAACATTTATATTTATATTGGATACAACATATGTATGTATTTAGCACAAGGCGCACTTATAATTATGTACATATGTATGTTTGCTATGTATGTATCATATGCATGTAGAGATGTTTGGATATATTACACATACGTCATGTTTGACATTTAAAATGAGCATATTTTTGGCTCAAGTTTATATCTCGACGCGCGTAAATGTAAACAAAATAAAAATATAAAATGAATAAAATAGAATGACAATATATTTATTGTGTGAGCATAAGCACTTAGATGAACATACACTGGCCAAAATAAATTCTATGCTAAAACACTTTTTAAAAATTGTTAAATATAAAGTTAAATAATTTTGAGTTTTAGTAGAAGTAGAATTTAAATTTTAAACTTAAAGTCGTATATATTGTTTAAATAGTACAAAAACTATTAATTAATAGTAATTGCCAAAACGCAATATATTCTTCTCTGAGTGTATATCGGCTACCTAGTAACAGACCGAACCGAATTTATAAATTGAACTTATAGGCGTGAAAATTCGCTTTGAATATAATTGCTTACTTTTGTGAATGCGCTGATATTTGTGATCAAACCGCTCGCCATTTCAGTTGCTTACATTGCGGCACTAGGACTACTAAGTATATATACTATATATAAGTATATTATATACTAGATGTATGTAGTTATGTCTTTGTACACTGTGCACTACTTATTTATGATTATAATTATGTTTTGGCTAAGACAGGGCTTGCTTTGATGGCGGTGGTGGTGGTAGTGGTGGTGTTGGTTGATGGTTGATGCTGCTATTCCTCTTTAGACTTTCAAGTGCATATAGACATGGCCAATGACGCCACCAAAACCAAAGCAAAGCAAACCGCCAACAGCGGACCAACACGACAACGAAACGATATGAAACGGAACAGTACGGTACAATACGGTACGATACGATACGATACGATATGGTACGGTACGGTACGGTATGGTACGGTACGGTACGCGGCGACACGGTACGCAAACTTGGCACGCCTTTAAAAATAGCAACAAACAAATCTTTTATTTTTAAAGTGATCTCGCAATGTACGCGACACGACACACGCACAAAAAGCTAAAACACACACAGTGAACCACACATGAGCGTCGGACATCGGACATCGGACATCGGGCGTCGGACAACGCGGCGACAATTTGCTTAAGATGTCAGCATTGGGCATGCGACATTCTAATATCTAATATCATATAATATAATAAGCAGATATTTGTTATACGTTTTCCTTTGAACTGATCGAACGTTTCGTTCGGTAATTATGCACAATGCACTTTTCGCACAAATTCTACAACACTGCAACGATCGAATGATCAAACGATCAAATGAACATTTTAACGGCTTTTGCACTCTATGAAATTTATTTATTTACGGCCTGCGCATAATTTGCACGCTTTTCGCTATGGGGCCAACGCACCCAAATGAATCACTGTGTATTAATTTGTGTATACACTACGCATGTATACGTATACGTATATGTATGTATATATGCATGTATATGTATGGCATACACATGTGCATTACCCTCGCACACACACATACACACTCACACACACTCGAAAAAACACACACGCTCGATGCTAACACGCCAAACAAAATGGAGGCAACGCGCGTACAGCCCGACTGCCGCGAACAAACTGAAAGCGAACGGGCTTCATGAATAGCGGCGATAGCTATAGCTACTATATGCCAGCTACTTGAATGAGGAGTCCGCTCTCGACGCCTTCTCAGCTGGCCAATTTGCTATCTCCTGTTCTCTCACTAGCTGACCGCGAAAAATGTCAGCACAGGCGACAAACTTGAATTTAATTAAAAAGCACGAAGAAAATACAGGAAATAAAATATTTTCACAACACTGCTGCTTTAATGCCCTTACATGCATTCAAT
>JBANCZ010002382.1:0-16017 GCA_037040025.1 Sphaerogastrella javana | reverse complement strand
ATTCAATACTATTCCTTGGAGGGAAATTTTTATGGTATTTAATTAGTGATTTATTTTGGGAATTTTGAAAATTATATCCTGCAACCGACAGTTTCCTTTATCCTTAATAGGTATATATAAATATACAACTTTAGGGTGTAGGTAGAAAAAAATGAACATAAATTAGTTTTTTAGCTCATTTGTAAATCAATTAATATGACAAACGAGAATAATTCAATGAATTATTTATAGTATAACATATAATTTATTATACTAACAGCTGATAATGAAAAGTGTTGAACAACCCTGCATATACTTTTCAGAACATTTTCCAACACTTTATATACAATCTCCGAAATATAATTACGATATTTTTATAACAAGTTATTTATTTCATCTATTCTTTTATGTTTCGCTGTGTGGCGAATATTCGAAATATGACAACTTTATGTGGACATAAATTGAATCATGTTGTCAAGCAGCTGGAAAACTTTGCACCGAGAACCCTGGCAGAGAAGTGGGACAACGTGGGACTGCTGATCGAGCCAACAAATGATGTAAACTGAATATTATTATTATTTTAAATAAAATATAACTAACGAAACGAAACATTGCAGAAAACGATTAGCAAAATACTTTTGACTAACGATCTCACTGAACCGGTTATGACTGAAGCTATCGAAAAGAAGGTGGATCTCATAATAAGCTATCATCCTCCAATCTTCAAGCCGCTGACACGCATCACTCAGGCCAACTGGAAGGAGCGAGTTGTTGCTGCTTGTCTCGTCAATTCTATAGCGCTCTATTCGCCCCACACAGCCTGGGATAAAGTTGTGAACGGCGTCAATGATTGGCTGGCTAAAGCTGTTAGTAATATAGAACAGATTAAACCGATAGTTCCAGAACCGGATGCTGCAGCAGGCACAGGCTCAGGGCGTTTGTTAGAGACCAACATGCCCATATCACACCTCGTGCATGCCCTGCAGAATCACATCGAGAATAGTGTTCATGTGGCATATGCCGTTGGTCATCATTCAAAGACTTTTGTGCGCACCATCGGCATCTGTGCTGGTTCCGGTGGTTCGTTGCTACGTGGCTTGCAAGTGGATCTAGTCATCACAGGTGAAATGTCGCACCACGAGGTGCTAGATTTCAATCATAATGGTACCACCGTGCTGCTCTGTAATCATAGCAACTCAGAGCGTGGCTACCTGCGTGAATTTCAACCAAAACTAACTGAGCTGCTGGATGGAGCCTGTGAAATACTGGTATCCGAAAAGGACAAGGATCCCCTGAGTACAGTGTTCAGACCAAACGCGCAATAATTGTTGTGTTTGTCGTTTAATAACAATGCATTTGGAGCGTAGAACGCGTACAATAAAAATTAATGAATACTTATTTCTAAACTTGATCCAACTTGAATTTGCGCTCTTTACTGGCCGCATCAGTGCGATGGAGCTGATAGAGCAGGCGCTGTTCCAAATGTTTGACCGCATCCACAGTTAGTACTAAGGTATCATGTTTCAGCATTGAATAAACGTTCAGGCTAAAGGAAGGCATCAGATTCACATAACCCAGCTGATCGGTGGCATAGCAAATGTTTTCCGGGAAGATATCTTGCCTGGAAATGAAAATGAATATATGGAACGGCATCAACTAATATACACAGACTTACTTGTCAATAATCAGCACTGATGGTCCCCAGTTGCGTTCCGCAATAAGATCCTTAATGAACTGCGCATTTTTGCTGGGCACCTCAACATTCTCAATGATATGAAGATCATCTTGTGCCAGTTTGACGCTCAGCGTCGATGTCAGGCCCATCACACGTTTATAGAATGGCAACATATAAAAATGAGTCGTTGGCGAGCGGGGACCGTGCACAACGCCGCCTCCTTTAAACAATGGCGATCGTATGGAGCCATGACGGGCACGGCCCATGCCCTTTTGTGGCCAGGGTTTGCGACCACCACCACGCACCTCCGCGCGTGTTTTGGCATGGGCCATACTTACATAACGATACTTGCGCTGCCACTCGATGTTTTCCTGTATAACATCGACGCGTGGCTGCACGGCAAACACATCTGGATGCAATTCGATTAGACCCACTTTACGTTCAGCCACTGAATCGATGTTCTCAATCCATGCTTGCCTCGCAATGTTCCTATTTACCGGCGCATAGTCTGCATAATTCTGTGGCAGTATTAGAGGTGACTTAGCGCTGCTAGATTCACTGCTGGAGGTTGTTGTTATCTCGGAGCTGGTATCGCTCTGACAGGCTGTGAGTGTATTTGATAAATTACGCACGCCTGGGTATAATATTTGTCGAGTTTTATTTAAAAAACTCAACATTTTGTAACAATTATAAAAGACGTATTGTTGATTTGTTTTGCGGTATCGATACTTCGACGACACAGCTGCACATGACTGAACTTTAATCGATTACACATTGCTGGTGTTATCGAACAGCCACCACATGAACAGGGTGTTTCTTAGTTGTGTTACCCGAAATACTTCTGCATTTTGAAATAAACAGCGCTTTTAATATGTTTTTAATTTTATTTTCATAAATTTTGATACGTTTGATTAATGTTACTGTTTATTTTTTCTTACCATTGCAAAAAAATCATTCACACTTTCTGCCAAATGTAATTGTTTACTACCCTCATCTGCCCTACGTTGTTCGGAAAATTTGTGGCTTAAATCGCAAATCACTTTCAGTTTATTACTCTCATCGTGTTTCCTATGAATACTTTGTTTATTCTGTAGGTCTACTAACTGTTTGTCTTTATTTAGTTTACTATCGTTGGAAAACAGATCGGTGGACTTTCGATTCTTTTTATGCTCTGCTTTTTCTTTCATAGATGATTCTGGATTTTTCACGGGAACTGGATTCGAAATCTCACGCAGCAGTTTACTACCTTCTTCGCCAAGAACTCTGGAACTACGTTTTTCAGTAATTGGTACTATTTCTGTTATTTTATCTTTCTTGCCAGAAGAGCTGATGTGGTACATCTCGTCTGGATTCCTAATGGAATGGTTTGTTTCTACACAGTGAAAATCGGATAGTTCCGGTCTGCACCTATAAGAGTAGTCTTGATTTGGATCCTTTGGACGACACATTTGATCAGTTTTTATTTTATTGCTGTACGATATAGCATTGCCGTACGTTTTCAAAGGCTTTAGCAGCGGTGTTTTCGTATTTTCGGTTTGATCTTGTAAATCTTTTGGCCATTGATGCCGCAACCTTGTTGATGAGTCAACAAACTTTGTTGATTTATCAATACGATCATATATATCTATGAATGCAGATGAAGTATTGGCATGTTCGAAAGGCTTGCCTTTTCGAATTGGTATTGGCCTATCATAGTATCTCATTTTTAGTTCATCATTTTCGAGATTATCTCCGGATTCAATTCGTACTTTATTGTGTAAAAATGAGGGCTTTCTTATCGGTTCACAGGGATGACTTTCATCCCCATTGCTGCTTCTATAGATTCTGTGTTCTGTCTTGAGGGCCAAGGCTAGATTAAAAAGTTGCTCAAACGATTGTGTTGGCCTTAAAGTGTACAGCCTCGGACGCTTACCTTCGGAATATGTGACTCCAGAATTTTGATAATCCATATCTGGAATGGGATATGCACAGCCACTAGTTTTTCGTTTTCTTGTACAGGCACAGTTTAACGAATTTTCATTCTTATAATCACAATAATCATACTCAGTGTGTGGTAGAATTTTCTTGTGATCCCTACTTCTACCAGACTGACGATTTCGATGCTGCTGATATTTATTACCAGGTTGTTCCCGACGATTTTGCATCTGATCATAGTCGTTATCGAATGGATAACGATGATGTTTATGTTCCTTATCCTTACCTGATAAAAAGTATTTATGCTGTTTAATAGCATCCGAATGAACTGGATTATTATCTATACAGGGACAGCAAGTACAATCATTGCTATTGGCAAGTTCATAATCATTTTCATTGATACTATTATAATTCCCTAAACTCCCACTCTGCGAATTATTATAAGTTTCATAAAAAGTTGGTGAATTTTGGTTTTGAGTTCTTCCATTTGAGATTTTCTGACTTTGTTCAAGATCTGCGAGCGTGTTCCTTAGTATGTTTATGATGTTAGTAATATTACAGTTATCACCATTTGGTTTAGTATTATCTATTCTATTAGCATCTGTTGGTTGTATTGGACACAAGCCGCATACATTGTTTGTGCACGTTAAATCGTTACAGTAATTGACTGTTTTAACATTTTTACCTATTTTTACCTTGCTCTTGGACAAATGTCTGGATTTACTGATATCACTTGGTGCTGCACCACATTTCATGCATTCGAAATTACATTGAATCTGCTGATTTCGTTTCGTAGAATTGGGACAATAATCCTCGAACTCAGCACGCCTTGGCCTCTTGGCTCTGTGATTAGTGGCACTATTTTCAAAGTGCATCTCTTCAATTGATGGCTCATCGGAATTGATGTTATCTTCATTATATCCTATGCCAGCTAGTATGTCGTCACACGTTTTGGGATATTCGGACGGATATCGTTTTTCCCACTCTTTTCTACACAGAGCTAAGTTTCTGATCGCAGCAGCCGCACAAGCTGGACATTTGCATCCACATTTACTAAATTCCGAAGAATTTTTACGGGCAGGTTGCGTAGAACGCACCAATAATTTTCTGCTGCCATTATCACATTGAGATCCATTAGATCGAGATATATTGCGATCGGTTGGATTTCTATTTGAAGTCTGTGGTATATTATTGCGCTTCGTGTTGATTTCAGGACGTCTATCATTGCTCTTCGACTGCGGTGTATTTGGTCTAGACATTGCGGTACGTTCTTCGATATTTCTGCCTCGATTTGATCTACCACTGGCCGAAGTGTTAGCCATTATCCTGTTCTGCCTTTTGGTTGAGTCTTGGTGTGTTTCCCTACAGGTATTTGCAGTTTTCTTTTTATTGAATTCCTGTTGGAGTGCCATTTGCGATTTCTTAAAAAAAAAGAATTAAGTATCATTTATCATGTTGTTGCTAAACATACTATGATCTTTAGTTTCTATTCTTTGGCTTTTGTACTACTTACAGCATTAGTGTCAGTTCTGGGCTTAGATTTTGGTTTATATGAACGGCTGTCCGCAGCATTTGTATCACGAATTTGTTTCACTCTGGTCCGGCTAGAAGAGAACTTCGATTCGGGGTCTGACGGTAAATCAGTTGACTGAAAATCCACATTTCGATTATTTTTCTTTGCATATTCTGTATTTGGACGTGTAGTTTTTCCTTCTGATGCTTGTGATGCTGATTTGGTATTTTGTTTTTCACAGAGTCGGGGGTAGGCGTCGTACAGCTCAGATTCCGAGTAGCATTTCAGCTCATGCTTCGAGGCCAGCGCGAAATGCCAGTTTTGCGAATTACTGCATTTATCTTCACAAAAACATGTTTCAGTATCGTCATTGTACGGCTGCTCTTCAATAAAATCTCTGCCATTATTGGGGAAATTTCTTTCAGACTTCAGTTTGGGTGGTTGACTTATATTTTGTATTCGTTTATAGCGTTTGCGCTCATCGGGTGAATCAAAGCAAAGCTCGGAGTCGTCATCTTCTTTGCAGTTGATACAATCACACACACAGACTTCGGAGCTGCCGCCTGAAGATGTCGCTGCGCCACTGTAGACGCGTTTCCGTACATTACTCAATTTCCAAGTTGATTCGTTTGATTCGTATCCCTCAACCATTTCTGGTTGTAGCATTGCCCTCGGTTTGGGAAATTTGGCACTGTGGTATTCGATTAAATGCTCACCCGATGTTTGCGTTTGAGCCATACGACGCTGCAGACAATCTGCAGTGGGCTTAGGTCGATGGTGCAGCATTGGTGTATTCAGCTTCTGGTCATAGACGGTGCGATTAAGAACATCACAGTGTATGACCTCGGTGAGACTCTCCTCGTTCTCTTTAGTTTCTATCGCCTGTAAATTCCAGCTAGATGGATAGTTACCAGACCTCGCCTGAGAGTGATCACGCGGCTTCAAATGAACAGAAGGTTTCTTAGCTGCCGAACGTAGGAACACATTAAAAATTAAGCGGTTTACTAGGACAGCCCTTACACTTGGCATTTTTCTCCGTCTCCACTCGATTAAATATTCCATAGGGACGTTGTCCGTTGCGTTTCGGTGTCGCTTGGATGGGCTTCTTAGAGAAATCGCGCTCCATGTTGCACGGCACGGTCGAGTTTAGGGTCGAAGCATCACGCAGCGCAGATTTCTCCAAGGATTGAGTAGTGCCGACTGCTCTATTGATAGTACGCTTCGTTGGCAATCGTTTGCCCATGAGGCATTTTACTTTGCCTGGACTCACCATGGTTTGCCGTAATTTTGGGTTCGTACACCTAAATATTTAGTTTCATTTTGTCACATTCGTAATTTGGTCTGACAGTTAAATAAAAGGCAAGTATGGATCTTTATTTCAAAATATGTCTATGTATAGTATTACACTATGTGCATATAGCTCAAAACCAGCAAAAACAGTGATGCATGCAGTGATTACAGCAAGGTACACATCTGTTATAGCAATGGTAATTGTAACAGGGTCCTCTATTCCCATGGTATACGCAGCTATTATCAAATGATTTCTTTATTTTCACCGAATTGTCCTTTCTCTTCTTCTTGACCTTTTTCTTTTGAGGCGGCTGTTGGGCCTTCATGTCTGCGATGTTCTCAAGTAACTTTTCCAGGCATCCTATTGACTCGTCCGCCTCTTCTTGGCATGGAATATGCTCACTTGGGCAACTGTTAAATGTTCCACTTTGACTCATTATAGAATTAAACGCAATTTGACTAAAATTCCCAGATTGTTTAATACATACTACGTTTAATATTAATTTTATTATTGACTATTGTCTTACCTGTTTGGACAAATACGGCAACTTGCAGTAAAAATAGTTATTAATAATTATTGATTTATTTTTTTTTTTAGTTTAAAACAACCTGTACAACTTACTTGAATTGAGTGCTCGAGTTATTGAAATTTCTGTAAAATAAAGACGAAGGATGATAATTAAATATAACGAATTCTAATGGATTATAAGAAAGCTTATAGAAAACTTACACGCTATTACAGGGTGTAAGGCTGTGCGGTCCAAAATCACTGAAATACATGAAAAAAACTACGTTAGTAGTCTCGATTACGATATATAGTAATAGTATATATATTTTATAAAATACCCTTGCATATTCGCCTTTCTGCATGGAATTTGCTCTCCTGGGAAACTGTTGTATGTTACACTTTGATTCTGTTCGGAATTAAAAGCAATTTGACTGAAATTTCCATAGTTTGCTTAATAAATACTTCGTTTAATATACATTTTATTTTTGACTTACCTATTGGGACATATACGGCGACTTCCACTACAATTTTTTATCAATTATTTGATTTATTTGTTTAAATTTAAGACTTACTTGAATTGTGTGCTCGATTCGTTACAGGAAGTCGTCCTGTGTGGTCTATAATCTCTGCAATATTTCCAAAAGCTACTTTAGTCCATAAACTCTATTTTGTGTATAGTAATCTATAGTAATATTATATAAAATACCCTTGCCTATTGTTATCCGCTTGATAGTCTCTTTGAATCATGCATTCATGGCACAAACAATTACCCATTAATGATAATGATCGAGGACGACTGGAACAACTGCAACTAGGCATGGATGTTTCTTCAGATTTGTACGGCTGACGTTTACTGGGTGTATGATTATTAGATAACATAGATCTGTACCAGTTGGTTCATCTCTTACTTGACCACAATGAGCAGTATGGTGGGTTTTTGTCGCTTCTCAGTTGGATGCTCAACACATGGATGCCACTGTTGCTCATAATCCCGCCGTGGTTGTTGTGGCTGAGTATCGTGTGTGAAATATGATTCATTATAGCAAGTATTCCAATCTTGAGATGGATCAGGCTGCCATTGTGGCAATGTCTGCGCGGAATTGCAGCTGTTCCAGAAATTGTTATCGATTGTTGGAGCAGCATTGCGGCTGCTGCTGTCAATCGGTATACAATCGCTGAAACAGATTGCATTGGAGTCGTATACAGACGCTGCCACGCCTTCTGAGTTCCAGGCACAGCTATACTTGGATGCGTTCCCATCTGCATTTGTGGGAACACCATTAGTACGGTTCATGTTTTCTTCAATAATTTTGTATCCATTTCCCGGCCCGAATTGTCGAATATATGTCCATATAGACAATAATCATATATATATATTGATTATATAGTCAGTGTTCACTGTTTCCATTTGCTGGGATATCTTGGCATCATTTCCAAATCATATGCTTCGTTCTTGCCCTGCTCCCGCTGCCCAAGTTGAGCATACAAACTGACTTCCTCCGAGTCTAGCACCTGTGTACTGCTGCTCTCCTTGCCACCCGTGCAACGCCCCTCATTCATGCAACGCAGCACCCGCACATAGCCCGTGGCCGCCTGTGATTCCTCCTCCTCGAATTTTACGTCCGGCTTGGACTTGCCCCTTTTACTCTTGTAGGGTTGCACGCGCTCAGTCTGCCGGTCCATGTTACCAGACACTTTGGAGCAGCTGCAGGCTGCATATATGCTGCTGTTGAAGCTGTCGCAGGACTCGGTCTGCTGCATCTTGTTGCAGCTGCAGACAGCACTTTCCTTTGGCTTCGCTAGACACTGCTCCAAGTCGGTGTAACTCCCTTCCAGCTGCTCCTCTCTCTGGCAGTAGGCGGGTTGCCTGTACATGTGACACTTCTGCGCCGTATGTACCTGAAGCAAACTGCTACTACGCTCTGACTTTGGTTCAAACTCTCGCTTTGGCTGTGGCTGACACGAAGGATACAGTAAATTCAGCTGCAACTCTGAATCAGTGTCAATCTGCTGCTTCACTGGCTGCATCATTTTATGTTTTTTCTTCTGGCTCTTCTTCTTTTTACTGGTGCTGCCCTTTTTAGGTCCTGCTGTTTGAGCTAAGCAGGTTGTCGTACCGGGCAATGGTGGAACATTCCCTGGCTGTGGCAAAGACCGGTACGCCGCTTCGGATTTGATCCCACCAAAGCCACAGTTTGAGCTTGGACACCACATAGTGGTGCCGCAGTCGCGCTTGCTTGGCCGCAGCTCAGCCACCGAGGGGTATGCTGAATCATTGTCGATGCCACTAAAGCACTGACAGCCAATGTTGGGGCACCACATGGTGGTGCCGCATTCACGCGTGGTACGCTTAACCGCAGGCTCTGCACCAGAACGCTTCCTGCGCCGGCGCATATTCCGATCGGCCTTGTAATAGGCACCTGAAGTTACAGCTGGTATTGGTGCTCTTACTGTTGTTGTTGGCGTTGCTGGTGTTGCTGCTGAAGTTTGTGGCAAGATGACCAGCGGCTGCACCGGCATGATACGCACCGCGCTCTTTTTGCTTTTTCCAGTTTTAGGCTGTGTTTGCTTGATCTGTGGCAGCAAAAGCTGTTCCGACTGCAGCGCTATGTAGGTGTCCAGTTTGTGCATGGTCTGGTGCAGAAGCTGCATAATGTTGTTCAGTCGTGCATCCTCGCCAGCTCGTTGCTCCTGCTGTTGCTGCTGCTGCCAATGCTGGTGATTCTGTTCCCCTTGCTGCTGCTGCTGTTGCTGTTGACGCATTTGCTCCGGCAGATGGTAGCGACTGCTGACTGCTGAGGTCACATGGCTGTAGCTTACTCCTGTATCCGAAAGCTGCTCACCGCAGGCAGAATTTTTCACGTCCTTGGGCGTTGTGGCCCCTTCGGTTTCGGCCACTTTGTTATGCTCCAGTATTTTGACCACCGATTTCAGAGCATCAATTGTCACCTGGGACACACAGTTCGCCTGGTTTTGGCTATTTGCGTACATTACCACCGGATCCGTCTGATTAGTGCTATTATACAGAGTATACAGTAGACTCTCAGAGTTCAATTGCTGTGATATATGCTCATAGCCATCATCAGCTTGATATAGTCCATAGGGGTACTCATAGCCCTTCGAATCGGGCTTTCCATTCAAGGGAAAGTGTATTTGCGCCATGGGCTCGTAGTAGCGACTTTTCCGCTGTCCCTGGTCCATCATATTAACGCATAGTTCCCGCATACCTCGTAAATTTGCAGATCGCGTTGCGCTTGATTTTGCTTTCTGATTATTGCTGAATAGGTATTGTGGATTCATCGAAATTCTACTTTTTATTGAGCCCAAAAATAAACGTACACCACAAATTTTGAATTTATTTTCAAGGCTACAACGACGCTAAGTATTAAATTTATTCGAAATTATGAAGAATTGAAGAATTACATTAACATATTTATATACTTACCGGATAAAGTTTTTGCTCAAAAACTTTAACTTCACAACTTGGGGAATCAAATTTTAAGTGATTTTTATTGTTGAAATTGGATTAAATTGTTTAGTTTTCGTAATTTTTTTTTTACATGTAACAGTTTAACTTTTATTTATGTTTTTCTAATTATGATTTCGTTTTGTTTTTTTTTTTTATTTCATTATAACACGCATATTCATAATATCCATATCTAACAAAGCTTTGCACTAAGTTGCAAACTCAATTCAAAATTTTTTGATGTTTTTAAAAGATTTCCATTAAATTTGGTTTTTATTTTTTGGGATTACTTTGAAAGTGTTTCCTGAGGTCTCATGGCGATATTTAGGTACCGTATTGTAGTCGCTGCTGTTTAGGTTCTAATTTTTTTGGCTAATTCGATATTCGATTGCATCAGAATTGAAGATGAGCCGTGTTACAATTGTTTAAAATTTATTAAATAAAATATATATGGTTTGTTTTGTTGTTGTATGTAGTATAATTAACAAATGAGCCAGAGTTTGATCGATGTACTTAACAACATGTAACATTTCTTCTCTTATTTATTTGTTAGTTATGGCTCCTAAAATTGAACTTTAGCATAAGTAAAGCACACGAATCATAAAATATAATATCAAAAAAGAAGTTGTTTCTATGTGTGTTGTTGTTGTGTATGTGTGTGTGTGTTTGTGTGTTTGTATAGGTGTAGTTGTGTGTGTGTTGATTGATTTACTGCTGATCCTCTGGAGCTGGCAGCTTCTCCCAGGTGGGTTCAACGCCCCAGATCTCACGTGCGTACTCGGCAATAGTACGATCCGATGAGAATTTGCCGCTGGATGCAATATTGTTGATGGACATCTCCAGCCATTTGGCTTGGTTCTAAATGGAAAAGATTCAATATACATTAGTATATGTATACTATAGAGAGTCAACTATAGTATCTTACCTGGTAGGTCTTGGAGACCAGATCTTGTGCCTTGATGTACGCATCGTAATCGGCCAGCAAATAGTAGTGATCGTATTTCAGCAATATATCGGCAATATTCTTGAACTCATTGGGATTGCCGGGACTGAAGAAACCGCCCTGGATTTGATCAATGACCTGCTTGACCTCAGGATTAGAGTTATAGTAGTCATAGGCATTGTAGCCCTTGTTCTTCAAGGCCTCCACCTCATCGACGGTCATGCCGAAAATGAAAATGTTATCATTGCCCATTTCCTCGGCCATTTCCACATTGGCGCCATCAAGAGTGCCGATGGTGAGTGCACCGTTGAGCTGGAACTTCATGTTGCCAGTACCAGAGGCTTCGGTACCAGCAGTTGAGATCTGCTCGGACAAGTCGGCAGCGGGCATGATCTTCTCAGCCAGTGTGACGCGATAGTTCTCAAGGAAGATGACCTTCAGTTTATCGCCAACAATGGGGTCATTGTTGACCACATTGCCGACGGCACAGATAAGCTTAATGATCTGCTTAGCAACATAGTAGCCAGGAGCGGCCTTGCCACCGATCATGATGGTTCGTGGCGTGAAGTTGGCGGTGGGATCCTTCTTGATGCGGTTGTACAGTGTGATAATGTGCAGGCAGTTCAGCAGCTGGCGCTTGTACTCGTGGATGCGCTTCACCTGGATGTCGAACATGGAGGCGGGATTGACCTTGACGCCGTAATCCTTCTCCAATATGGCAGCGAGTTTCAGTTTGTTCTCCTGCTTGACGCGTGCAACATTGCGCTGGAAGTTGGGATCCTTGGCCCATTTCTTCAAAGCGACCAGCTGATCCAAATGCACGGGCCACTCATCGCCGATCTTCTCGGCAATAAGGTCGGATAGGCCAGGATTGCAGAGCAACAACCAACGGCGTGGTGTGATACCATTGGTCTTGTTCTGGAACTTCTGGGGTTCCATTTCATAGAAGTCATGGAACAGCGAATCCTTCAAAATTTGCGAGTGGATGGCAGCCACACCATTCACAGCATGTGAGCCCACAATGGACAGATGGGCCATATTGATGCGCTTCTCGCCATCCTCTTCGACCAAGGACATGCGACGCATGCGATCCATATCCTCGGGGAACTTCTTCTTCACATTCTCCATGTGCAGGAAATTGATGTGATAGATGATCTGCAAATGACGTGGCAGTATCGACTCCAGCATGGAAACAGGCCAGCGCTCCAGAGCTTCAGGAAGCACGGTATGGTTGGTATAGGCGCAGGAGCGTACGGTGATATCCCAAGCCTTCGCCCATTCCATGTGCTCCTCATCGACCAGAATGCGCATCAGTTCGGGAATAGCCAACGATGGATGAGTATCGTTCAGCTGTATGGCCACCTTGTCGGGGAAGTGATCGAAGGAATTGCGCACGGCCTCGCGTGAACCAAACTTGGACGCCTTGTAGCGACGGATGATATCCTGCAGTGTAGCAGCACACATGAAGTATTCCTGCTTCAGACGCAGCTCCTTGCCCTCGAAGAAGTTATCGTTGGGGTACAGCACACGCGAGATGTTCTCGGCCAGATTACGATCCAGCACGGCCTGAATATAGTCACCATCGTTGACTGTATGTAACAGGAAATATTGATATTTAGTTGAGAATCATCAAAACGATCATTATAACTACTACTTACAGAACTTCAGGTTGAAGTCAATGGGTGACTTGGCCGACCACAGACGCAAGGTGTTCACATGATTGTTGTTGTAGCCGGGAATGGGGTTGTCATAAGGCATGGCATAGACTTTTTGGGTGTCCACCCATTTCTTGCCCTCGGGCGTATCGATCACACGACCATAGAAGTTAATGGGAAGCATGAATTCGGGACGTGCCTTCTCCCATGGGTTGCCATAACGCAGCCAATCATCGGGCTCCTCCACCTGTTCGCCGTTCTTGATCTTCTGGGCGAAGATGCCGTACTCATAACGAATGCCATAGCCATAGGCAGCCAAACCCAATGTGGCCATGGAATCAAGGAAACAGGCAGCCAAACGACCCAGACCACCATTGCCCAGACCGGCATCCTCTTCCATCTCCTCGAGATTCTCAATGTCCAGACCCAGCTGGTACATGGCCTCCTCGCATTCGCTCTGAATGCCCAAGTTGATCATGGTGTTGGTCAATGAACGACCCATGTAGTACTCCAGCGACAGATAGTAGACGCGCTGCAAAAAAAAAAAAAAAAATTAACAGTGTAAAATTAGTACAATTTGATTAGGTGGCAATACTGGTCGGGTTTATAGGTTGGGAATTAAGGACTTACTTGTAATAATAATACATATTTTTAAACATTTTCGATATATTTTTAGCGACTCAGACAAATCTTTGATTGTAGGACAACTTTAGCAGGGATTTTGGTGCTAAACACAAGTAAAATATATTCCTAAAGCCATAATTAAAAGTATTACACCTATTCTATATAACAAATATCGTCTACTGTCTGTCACAAACATGCCAAACATTCCATAAATTCCAGTTTAATTCAAATTTTCCCAACAGTACACTTAGTACACTGATTAGAAGTGTGATTAGCGATGACAACAATTGTCCCAGTTACACAGTTATGGTATTAGACAAACAGATAGATGTTTGCCAATCATTTCTGTATTTAGAAGGTCACCCATTAGAGTGTTATCAGTTCTCTAGGCGTTGCTTTGGAACTATAAATAGCCAGAGTTATTTACATGAACCGATTAGCCTGATGCGCTTAGATCTATTTTAATCTATGCATTAATCAGCTGTTTGTGATAGACATCTAATTTGCAATAAGTGCAGAGTCTATTTATGGCTCTATCAATAGAGATTACGTTCACGTCTCCGGTTTGCACATGCTCTTCATGCGCATGCTATGGAGACATGTTTCAAATCGATCGATCGATTGTACAAACCCTTTATACATCCCCATACCCTATCGCTGTTAATATGAACTTGAATCCATAATTGTTGGTATTGTTGTGTCGCTGGTTGATTAGCGCTATGCGCCTGCTTATCAGTTACAGTCTCATAATGACCATATGCAAACCCAATAACAAACGAGCTGAAGTTCAAGGGGTTCATTGCGCCAGGTAAAATCGCAGCTAATTTGTTTCGTTCTTATGAAATAGTTTAACTTTAAACTGTGTTCTATTTGAACTGTTTCAATTTGTAGATATTATATGATCATACTATATATAACATATGAAATAATTGACATTTCATTACTTCAATCAAGTCATTCAATCTTTGCTAGTAAGTGAGAAGTTCAATTTCCCCCCAGTTGATGAATGTTGACCAAGTTTTGCTCCAATGCAATCAAATTTTCTTTCAGTGCTACACCTACCCTACCTAAAACTCAAAAAAAACTATTGAATGATATAGTTCCGATAACTCATTGCTCATTTCGTATGGTAAATAATCTCTTAATTAATTTCGTATATTATATATTTCATTCTAACTATAAAGAGCTTAGTTAAGAGAACTGTGAACATATGTTTTTTAGCGGCTTTTGTTGCCTGATAAACTGATAAGGAATTCCGTTCATGTGCAATTTTGTAATTGTGTGTTTAGAGCTCTATATATTGTATATATGGCAGCGGTATATGTACACCTATATATTGGAAATATTATATATATAATATTTATTGCCTATGCAAGCAATTTAGTCGTCTATAGTTAAGCTGTGTTATTACAACAGCTGCTTAAATTGATTCTAATAATCTATGGAACTGTATAGGTAAACGTATAACAATATGGCCCAAAATGGATTGATATAATGACCTATACTTTAATTAGTTTTTCATGTAGAAAGATATATTATATTATTATAATACATCACAATGTAGAGTTAAAATAGAGCTAGAACTGTGTATTTTTAGTAAGAGTCAATTTTAATATCAAATGTGTATCATATGAGTGAAACTACTTTTGTTTATGCCCTAGACAAAGTTCGATTACCCCTTTGTTGACCTTCTTTGGCAATTGATAGACCCATAGAGCAATCCCCCAGTAATTGTGCACAGAAGAAAGAAGAGCCCAACTATTAAAGAAACTTATTCAATTAGCCTCAAGTGTAACAAGTTTCAGCTTACCGAGCTCTAAACAGCTGTTGGGTGTATCTGAGAGATACATTTACAATATGCTCAACTAGATTACAGGGTATGTGATAATAATAGATTGCGGCGCGTGCTCCAATTGCATGCAAGGGTGTAATCAATGTGTAACAAACATAAACGCAGCGAACTCTATGAAAAATATTTTCATTATGTCGCATTTTCATGGATCCAAAATAAATACGTTTTGTATGTGTATATAGTTGTACATAGATACAACACACACACACACATACAGAGAGAGAAACTATAATATGTGCGGCAAATACAGAAACTAGAACACAGCCAAAACACGAAAAAGAAAAAAAAGAATAAAATAAATGAAAAATTTTCCTGCTGTCGACGTTGTTGGCGTCGTCGAAGCGACTCTCGTTTTTGTTAATAACCTTTGATTGACCTTGAAATGTACGTACGTATGTGTGTACGTATGTGTGTGTGTATATGTACTTGTATTTCACGCTATGCCTTAGATATATATTCTTTTATTCCTAGTTCTTGCCCATTGCACTTTCTATATTAATTGACGAAAATATTTTATGATTCAATTTAAATATCAATGGGTATTTAACAGTTGAGCTACCCCCCAACTAAAAACAACAACAACAACAACAACAAAACA
>JBANCZ010002381.1:0-16032 GCA_037040025.1 Sphaerogastrella javana | reverse complement strand
GCCTGTTACACACAAATCGACTTTGCACAAAGTTAATAGACCCTTTTGTGTTTTTTAAACACAGGGTCTAAAAAAAAGAACAAACAAATCAAATTTGATCAATGGTTATATCATCATAGAACTATCTAAGCTAACTAGTTAATACAATTTATTAGCTTGTTTATTGAGTATTTGTTGCAGTGTATAAATATATGGCCAGCACCCTGTGCTACCAATTGGTTGACTGACGTAAATATTGACAGCACAAAGACAACATATATACACGCCTGAGAACCCTGACAAAACCTGAAACGCACCGACCATAATAAATCGAGATTGTGGTTAAGGCGGGCGGGCGCAGGTGAGCTGTTGGTCAAATTAAAACATTTCACCTGTTCTACCACAGAGATACACAACACACACACGCATACATACAGACAGGCAGACAGATGGACAGACAGACAGAGAGATACTCGCATACTTGCCTGATGTTGACAAATTAGAGGTTTTTGCGAGCTCTCTCTGGGTGTGAATGAGACCTTACGTGCAGCCATGTCATGGGCCATAACCCTCACAAGCACCCTTTACCCCTCTAACTGCCTCCAGGGAGCATTTGTCGGTGTGTGTGTGTGTGTGTATGTGTGTTTTGTGCGAAAATTTTACAGCCAGGCAAACGCTACAGCAGATTATCGGTTAAATAAATAGACAAATTGATTTTAATGGAATTGGATACACTGGGGTCGACCGCTGGTCGAGTTGTTGTTGTGGATGTCTCTCTCTCTCTGAGGTGCACTCGACACGCCACTGACCCCAAATATCACTCAATATACCCGGTCAAAACCCCTCAATCCCAACCCATTTGTGCAAACATAATTTCGTGTAATTTTGTCTCAGCTTGTTGCCTTTACAGCTCTTTAGCTAAGTCTTTTCTCCGTGTATTTGTGTGTGTGTATTGGCCCAGTTTACTTTGTTATTCTTATTGTCGGTGTGTTAACGTTAGCAAATATATACGTATATATTTATATCTGCTGGGGCATCATATTGACAACCTTCTTGTCAACTGGACATATTGTAAAACCCATTTTTGGATTCTGAAATGTTGTAATTTTAAAAGTTGTACTTTAGCATGTCAATGGCAAAATCGGGACAAATTTTAATGATAAGGGTCCAAGGAAAATGTCTAGAATTATTATGCCTTATTAGTATGAATCGATGTATTTAGATTATCAAGTTAAAGAGCTTTTAATAAACATGTTTTAATTTTTATAATATGCACTTAAATATCGAAAATTTGACTTAATTTCTTTCTAAATTTTACTATTTAATTCAATAGCTAGAATTAGTTGCATTGAAATTAAATTACATTGCAATTTACATCAATTAAATTTAATATACTAACTGTTTTAAATGTACCTTCCTATTAAGTCTTAAACACACATGAAACCATTTAATTTTATACCCGAATTAATGCCACTCTTACACCCATACACACATAGATGGGAAACTATGTGAAGAGCCTTGTTCTTTTCTTTTTAGGCAGATAAAAAGAGCCGTTTGGCATTTTATGGTGACTGCTTCCAACTAACTAGAGGGAAATTGCTTAAGCATTACTTGTACTCAGATTTGCTTAAATTGCAGCAGTGCAGATTGAAATGGGCGGAGGGTTGCGGTTACAGGGATTCAAATTGGGTTTCTGAAAGGATTTGGCGAGGGAGTGGGTAAGAACTTTTAATGACATGCTTTGTATGCGAGCGCGTGTTAAATGTTAGCCACATTATCAAAGAAGCTCAAACGACAACTTGCTGAGAGCGAACCCATACATGACTCTGGCTTAGAGCTCATCTTACCCGTACTCCCTGTAAGCTCTCTCAGTCTACCCTCTGATGAGAACAGTAATGCGAAGCTATTGCAACGTGTCCAAGTTTGTGTTTGTGCCAACTACAGCTACAGCTACTCGTGCTTGTACTTAAAGCTAATACACATTTTCACTGCTTGTCACATGTATTTTTCAATGCCACCCTGCACCCTTCCCAGCGACATACCCCTAATACCTTAGATCTGTTCGTTCATACAAACTAATACGAATTTCATTTAATTGCACTCGAAAAACTATGCATGTGAATTACACTCAACTCGACACGACTCGACTCGACTCGACTGGCAAAATTGTGGCTGGGATTTGAGATAGTCTTGGGGTTTGTGGGGGTTGTCGGTGGGTGGTTAGCTTATGTTTGCTCCTCATCAGTTTTCGCTTTCACTGATGCAGATAGTTTTTGACACAGGCATCGTTTGGACGTAGTAACAAACTCTTACTCTCCCTCTCTGGCATAGCCACAAACGACAACATCATCCCCAAGGGTTTTGTGAGTGGCTTAGGAAAAACTTTTTAGTTTTTTGGGCTTGGCTTTCAGTTTTAGTTTGAGCTACAGGCTACAGGCTGCAAGGCTGCAGGCAACACAGACAACAACTGGATAGTCAACTGTCGTCTGCTGTTGAAAGTTGTTCACGCATAAGCAGCACATGCAGCCCGGCACAGGCCCAAAACCCAAGCTAGGCAGCCTCCCTACTAAAAAACCCTCCAACAACCCAAGCAGACTTCACGTACAGACAACCACGAAAGCTGCCACATGCTAATGAGTATATACAAGTTTTTTTATGTTTGCACCTTTCTTTGCTGTTTATGCTTTTTATTTTGAACTTTTTTATGCACTAGTTTGAAGCATTTCTGTCTGGCTTTAAGGAGTCAGCAACAACAACAACAGCAACAACCTTTTCCATTGAATGGAAACAATGCAGCACGAGAAACTCAATGCTCCTTCTGCTGCTGTAATGATACCTAAATTGATTAAGTTTCTTGTTTCGTAGAAGTTACGATAGTTTCGTAAAGTGTGAAGCCAAAAATGGAAATTGACCTGGGTGCCGTAAAAGACAGCAGCCAGAGTGTGCCAATTAGGTCAACACAATGCAGGAAATTTCCATTTTGCACTTAAAGAAACAAGAATTAGCTCACACTATCTTTTTTAAATGGAATTTATTGATATCTTTACTTTATTCTATGCTACTTTAATGCCCACACTACTTAGTAGTGGCCCATAAAAAAAAGGCTGCTTTTTAAGCCATCATCGTTAAGCACAAATACAAATACAACCATATACTTGGCCTCGAGTGTGACTAGTATGATAAAAGTGCAAAAGGTCGGCCATAAAAAAGAAGCTCCACTACTTTCAACAACCAAGAAAAACAACAAGGGCTGAAGAAAAGCCTTTTTCACTCAAACTACTTTCACTCTGACTCGTGAACTTGTGTATTATATGTGAAATTTCAACTCTTCCCTTTACCTTACATACATTTCATTAAGGACATTTTCCCCTTTGGCAAGTAGTGCACTTATGTTTCCCTGTAGTACGAGAAAATTCAATGTTACATGTCAAATAGGGAAATGAAGCTGTAGATAAATTGAAATTTATTAACTTACTGAAACTGAAGGAAGTCAAAAAGCCAAACGACAAAACATTCCAAGATTACAGTGAAATAATTTCTATTAGCCATACACAAATACACTAGAGTTACTAATGCATGCACTATAATACGAACATGTGAGCTCTAAAATTGCATTAAAATATATATAAAAATTTGCATGCAATTTTAGTTGATGTTTAAAGTTAATTTGTTCTAGTCAAAGTTTATAGCACAGCTGCCAAAAGAGAGAGAGAGAGAAAAAGAGCAATAATATTTACAATGGCCTTTCAGCGTATTACAAAGTTTACGATAGAGCTATTATATCCACTATACAAGGGTATATGGCATAATGAAATTATATGGTCCCAGAACGCCCACCTGTGGAAAACTACAAAATGTGCAACAACAACAGAAATAAAAGTAACAAGAGGGAGCTACGGTACCTTATCCTACATACTTCCTGGTTATACGTTTATGTAGCCTTATTAAATTATAAAAGCCTTGGCTTTAGCTACACATATAATATACTGTACATATATATGTACATATGTGGAAGTAACTGTAGCCTGAGGCTCATGCACTTAACAAACGTTTCCGGTTGTCTTGAAATGTTGCAAGTGTGTGGCATTATTTGAGCCAAATATTGCAACTATACCGAGGAGACTTGCATTTAAACACTAAAGGTTATACAAGATGAATAGACTGATATTTTATTGTGCATACACATACACATAGATATATGTCTATGTACAAATATATATAACTTATGTGCCTCTAAATGATGCCCCAAGGCAAGACACTATCACCGTGTTGCCATCCTGTGTATTATGTGCAGAAACATAGCTCTGTCTAAGAGTGTGTATGTGTCTTTGTGTGTATGTGTCTCTGTGTGTGTGTGTCTTTGTGTGTGTGTTTTTCTCTGTGTGTGTGTGTGTCCTGTGCCATGTTTCATTTGGTACCTAGGAACAGGTGATAAGTTCAGCTGCCGTGACTTAAATTAATTCAAGGCTTATAAATTATAGTTCATTGTGCCGGGTGCCCTGTATTCTCAACTCGATATAACCATATATATATGCAGACAGTCGTTGCCAAGTTTTTTTTACAAAATGCTAAACGTCTTTGCTCACTTTAATCTTTTATTGTATGGTACGCCTTTTGTGTTTTCTCTTAGATCCGACTGCTTGAATTTAATTTCATTGCGCATACGCCCCATTGTTTTTGGCTTCAAGTAGAACCCTGGTAATCAATTGGCTAAAGCCGCTTTTAAGCAATGTCATCGATTGCTAAGCCAAATGCAAACAAATACACACTGAGTACTCAATAGTCAATAGTCAATACTCAAACTCATACTCACCCACACACTCACACACACACCCATACTACATACGTATTTGCTATGCTTCAAAACATTTGGGGCGCGTGTGGCATTTGGAATTGTATCATAAGCAAGTCAATTGTGTATCACAATGAGTTGCAAATTAGGCGAAAATAATATGCTTTATATATATAAATGTTATGTATATATTCGCGTGGAAAACTCACTTGAATTTTAAGCTACAATTGTATCCGCAAATATTCAAGGCTCATTGACTTTCAAGGACGTCAAATTAGCCCCAAAAAGTTGGCAAACATAAAGCGCAAGCTCAGCCCAAAACTTCGTGTATATACTCACCAATAAATAAGGCCTGCCAGAGTTGCCAACACAACTCATTGATTGTTGTTGGCATTGTGAAGCCAACAAAATGTTCATTTTAATTAGAACAAGTTTTCCTGCTTTTCAGACAGTCGGTCTGAGTGTAAATCTTCGAATTGGCAATGATTTCAATACATTATCAAAAAAGAATGTCGAAGCTTATCAATGCTTCCAGTGTTCCACAATGCCACAAAGAAGCCCCATCAATCGAATTTCACTGAATTATGTCGAATTACGAACATACAAAAGAAACAAGTCAACAAATGTGAAACAAGTTGAAGATAAGGCAAAGCAACATCAACTATAGACCTCAAATGATGCTAGGATACAGGGTAATACATTTTAGAGATTATATCGATATAGCACAAAAACTCAAAGTAATTTTTGAGTGAATTAAGTATTATTATAAGCACACCTGTTGAATGGAAATGTTGATAATTATGCTCAGTTGAACAGTAGGTAGAAGATGAGAAAGATAAGAGTGGTATAAGAGTAAGATGAAAGAAATTAATAGATATTAAATAAGAAATAGGGCAAAATATAAAGTTAAACAAACTTTAATGAATAGAAAAGAATATCATAGATACATAATAGAATGAATATAATGGAATAAAAGAAGAGAATATTAAAGTATATTATATTATACTTTTAATTATAGAATTAATGTAACTGAATGTATTTGAAAGAATCTAAAATGTAGATTGTGGGAGATAATAAAAACCTTAATTTAAAATAAGTATTTGAATTAAATTAAACTCTTTACGCACAAAATCTGTATCATTATAAACGTACTCAAAAATACAGTAATAACAATTTTCATAAAAACCTTGAAAATTCCGCCAAATTTTAATAATCTGCAAAGCTGCGATATATTGTCTAATGTGTATGAAAATGGGACAAAGAGGGAACGAGAAAAAGGTAAAGACAGGAGAAAGAAAGTGAAGGAGAGAGTGCAAGCACAAAAGCAGCGATAAGTAGTTGCTATGCTAAAACCACACTAAAATTCATTTCAATTTCCATATTCTCCCACACCCGCAGTAAAATTCAATATACCAAACACGCCCACACAAGAGAACAAAAACAAACCCGAAAAAAAAGAAAAAGAAAAGCTGGCAGTAAACGAGCTGTCGATGACGCTCAGCTTTTCCAATGAGAAAGACACGCACAGCAAATCTTCTCATTATTGTTGTTGTTTTTGTCTCTGTCGATTTTCGTTTTGGTGTGTTCTTCCGGCATGTAAATAAATACTGAAGAAAAGCGAAAACGACTATGATTTATTTTGTATTTGGCACGCACATTGTCAATATTTGTGGAATTCATCAAAAAAAAAAAAAAGAATCATAAAGAAATGTGCGCGCTTTCCGTGCAGAAACTTGATGATTGAACCGAAAGCACTTGAGGCCCAAGACGAGTCGTCTTCATTTTCAGACCCCAAGCCTCGCACAGCTCATAAAGTTGTCGACACCGACGGTATGCATGCCGGAAAACTTATAGCTAAAAATCGAAGTAGTTATTTATGGATTTGGCTTTTTTGTTTTTTGTTTTTTTTTTTTTCGTTTCACATAAAAAAAATCAACAGAAAAAAAAAGCGCAAACAGTAAAAGAAAATTCAACAACAACAACAAAAATATAAAAGCAGCCGTTCCATTTAAACAACTGAAAATCAGAGAAATCATTGCGCTAAATATACAGACTGTTTGGTTTGGATGCTCCATACACACACTCGCACACACGCTCAGATGAACTCCAAGTATTTACGCGTACTGCATAACATTTGCTTCCCTATCTGCCGACTACTACCAGAACACCCTCTCTCCCCAGCCCTCTATCAGCACCTAAACAAACAGCAGCAAGTGAAAATTATACGAAAATATTTTTGAACATATTTATGGGTCGTCTCTCTCTCTCTCTGTCTCTCTATCTTTTACTCTCTCTATAACATTTGCCCTTTCCAACACGCTTATAGCATTTCTATGAATGGCAGAGATCCGTGAATTACCTGCAGCATGTTATATACTATATAATATACTATGAATGGGTTAGTTAATTTTGATTTCTTTTATATACAAATAAAACTATAGCAAAATATTATTGGAAACATAAATTTACAATATGATTTTGTATGTTTACTTTAGAAATGTTTGCATCATTTTCAAATTCGAGCAATTTAAATGCATTGGTTTTGGACTTTCAAATTAGAAATACGAAATTATACAAAATATGATATTTCAATGCACAATCTACACATTTAAATAAATAAACAAATAGATACTGCATAATTTCGTTAGCTAGAAACAAAAGTAAATGTAGTATTTATTTAAACAATTTCAATATAGAAACACCCACCACCTTCTGTCTTATATGATAGTCAGCACTGACTCAGTTTCACTTTAAGTACATATATGTATGGTACATATGAACATCCGGACAAGTGCGACATATTGCAGCTGTTGAAGCAAATTGAGAATCTTATCAGTCCATACTGAATTACATATAATATTTTACCACAAAAAACAAATAATATTTGTGCATGACAAATGCATTTAGCATGAACTAATAAATTCTTTAGTTTCCACAAAATATAAACGAAAGTATTGCAGTAAATATGATATAATAATATATATACAATCGATATATTATTTTCATTTCTCGTATCGAAATTCTATGATCGCGGTCAGTCAATAATAATAAATTGATATAAAAGAGATATAGAGCATACACCTTTAATCAATGGACTGTATCATTGAAGTATGTGTATAAAGAAATATATGTTTTACATGCGACAACCCTGGCAGTGAAGTACAACAACCCTTTTGGGTGCAAGTGTTGAGTACTTGGGCTTTGCTGTGCATTTCTCACGCGTCAAGTGGCTGCCAAATATGATTTACTATATAGAATATATATATGCCGGCCATGGTTAGCAAACTACAAAATATGGCCATAAAAATAGTATAGATAAATAGCACTTTATATATATTATGTGAGGGTGAAAGTGAACAACAAATTGCCAGTGAAATTTCACTGGGTATGCACATAAATTCAACACCCTCTCTGTCATAGTTTATGTGCTAAGAGTTTGAACAAATAAATTTGATCTAATGAAATATTATCAAGCATACACTTGGCTATATATGATATTTATGTGCGTGACAATTTCACAAACAATAGAATCTTTGGGGCGCAAGAGTACCTACACACACGTAGTATAGGTTGTCATGGTTATAGTTTAGATGAGATGCGGTTTTAGTGCTTAATCAATTGTCAGATAGCATTGACAGGGTTGGCCAGTGCAATAACTAAAACTAATACGTTGAAACAATCAATTGTGACAGCTGTCAGATTGTAAGATATATTAGCATGGCTGCCAATTGCCGATAAGTGGGCGGAAAGTGGGTGTGTGCCTTGGCTTATTGAAGGTCAGCCAGACAAATTAGTTTTGGCTCCAAGCGAGAACCAAGGCGTGCGTGTATAATGACATAACTGAAGGGCTAAAATTTATTTAGAAAAATATTCCCAGATAAGCTAATTGCCTGGTATACTATATTATGGTTTAATTTATGGTTTAGTTTATGGTTCTTGAGAAATTTATGGCAAATTTTTAAAGTATTTAAATTTATGGAAATTGTTTTATACAGAAATTCTAAAAGTTACTTGCTGTCTGCCATTATGTAGTCCCTTTGCATATATCTCGAATAAATAAATGTGTTATATAGTATCGAGAGTGAGGTGTTGTTATATAGTTTCATCAGAAGCCCCTCAACAATATATATATGGTATTTTTTGTTCTCATGCTGTGATGCTGTGACAAGACATCACCACTGGGCCACCAAATTGCATGTAATAAATGGTAACAAGTAAATTTTGTCAAAGCCAAAGCGCAAACAAAAAGTAAACACAGTACAGAAGCACGTAGTATAGTAGAACAGCTACAACTACAACTACAACTAAAACAACAACAACAACAACTACTACTACAACTACTACTAGTAGTAGTTCTGTTCTCTACTGTGATACTGCAAAGTTTGCTATTGCTACTGCGAATACTACTCTAGTTGCTGTGTAGCCCAGAGCACAGGGCTCATAGAGACCATCATTTGGGGAATAGAACAAGAGTCGAGAAGTTGACAAATATGCTGAGTATCAAAGCTGTCGTCTTGTAGCTCTATTCGCAGCTCATATTGATGAGAGAGCATCTAACAAAAGCATAGCCATGGCATGCTATGAATTTAAAGCAGTTTTGGAGTTCAGTTTGTCTTACGAATTGCATTTGATTTGAATGCATTCATTTCGGCATCTATACCATATATATATGCATATAAATATGTATGTTAGTTGCAAATGATTTAATTTAACGCAGATGTTAATTTAGATTGCTTTTGTATGCTCGATTTACTTACAATCAAAATAAACATCTAATCGACTGAGCAACACAATCAAAAAGGAAAGAAAACTCATATAAACAGTTTGATTTTATGATGCTTTTACTATACTCTTGTATGCCCTAATAACTGGGCATGATGACAACAACAACAGCAACGACAACATCGTCTGTTTTCCAATTGCAATTGTCCCTTTGAGTGTGTGTGTGTGAGTGTGTGTGTGTGTAGGGCGCCAGACTTGCCAATAACTTGCCTCAAAACAAGAAAAACCTCAACGCAACTCAAATCTCCACTCTGTGTAGATGTAAAAGTGTTTGTGTATATATATATAAGTTTGTATATATGTTGACCTTCTATAGTTTTTATAACCACATTGAACTGAGTATACTCTAGACGCAATGTAATGCCTTTTCAATCAAACTCTCAACACGTACACAACCACTCGAAGAGACAGAGAGAAAAAGACATTGAGAGTGAGGGAGAATCTGTTCATCGATCTGACCAAGTCTCTCAGGCCGACATTGGCGAACCCATCAATTTCACGAACTTTTGCTTATTATGTATTTTTTTTCGAGTCGAAGAACATAAAAAGGTTATTTCTTTTATTTTTCGTTCTCATTCATTTTTTTTTCTCGTTTCTCGTAATTTTGCTAATCTTAACTCGTGTGTAACGCATGTCAATAAGCCGGACTGTGCTCAGAGCCCATGGTTAATTGACTATGGAAATGTTTAATTAGATTGCGGCCAGTCCAAATGGACCCATAGAATAGCACTTTAGCAGTTAATTGAAGCTGCCCAAGTCATTCAGCGAATGGATCGATAAATTTCGTCCGGATGTTCAACAAATTATCAAATTTATACTAGAGAATTAATCATACATGATAGAGACTAGACTTGATATATTGTGAAAATTGTAGCTTCCTTTAAATTGAAAGTTCTCACAAATACAATGTTTTAGTTTTCATTGAACTAAATTGGTTCAATTATACATTTAACACCAATGCTAAATTGCTAAAGCTAAATTTAAATTTGATGCAATTAAAATAGAATTATACTCTATTAGGCCCATCAAATGCGACATACACAATTACTATTTGCAAAATATGCACTCTGCATAATCTAGTTTTAATTGCAATTCATCAAAATTGATTTTGGCAATTCATCAACCAATGGATTTATTTATATTGGAATGCCATTATGGTATAATAAATTCATGTTTTCTTTTTGGTTCGATTCAACTGATTGGCTTCGCTGCAGCAGAAAATTTGATTAATTATTATTCCAGTTAGTTGTTAAATAAAATCACAGACTAAAAAACATTCAAGGCAATTGGGGAAAAACTCGCTGTCTATATTCATCACACAAAATCAAAACGAATGAGGAAAAAACTGAAAAGGAAAAGCGTCAACAAAAAAATTACAATTGCAATGCAATTTAAAACTTTTCGCACACACACACACACACACAAGAACACACAAAGAATGTGAACAGAAATCAGACAAATATGCAGACGAATGGACAGACAAACGGACAGTCGAATGACCCAGCTTGATTTGCTTTTTTTTACTCCACATTTTTTGCCTCTGGTGCACTGTTTGAGTGGGTGTAACAAAAGATTCAAAGTGCCAAATGGTTGATGGCACGGTGCACGTGAGGGGGGCAGCAAAAAAAAAGGCAAATCAATCAAATCAAATCAATGCAAAGAGCATGTAGCGGCAAGAACAACAACAACTATAAAACAACCACAGAACATACAGTTTGAGGCAATTTTAGTTTGGGGCTCACACAAAAGTTACGAAATTGGCCGAACAAACAATCAAAAAGGCATCGGAGAAAATGTAATTGTGTACAGTTGCCCATTCGTAACACTAATGCCAATACCAATTTAGGGTATTAAGTTTCTAAAACTCGAAGTTTGCATATTGAGAGAGTGAATAGAGAGAGATGCGTTATATATACTGAAAAAGAGAGAGAGAATGAAAGAGAAAGTCTCTTATGCATGGCTCAAGCAATTAAGTGATTGCTGCCAATTCATTTTTTGGGATTGACTGCAAAATTTTAAATACTTCTAATAATCAATTCAAAGCTCGAATATTGAAACTTAAAAAAAAAAATAAATTTTATAAAGCTCAATATTAAAAAAAAAATTTAAATTAATTTTTTAAAGCTCAAATAAAGCTCGATATGTATAGATCTTGGAGGCAAACAGTATGACATAAGTGAATATCACGCATACGCCACATTAGCTCGATAGAACATTAGACAACGGTTCCCTATTAGCCACAAGTTGATGCAAATTTAGTTAGTATTTCTATATTATTTAAGCGACTGCTGCAATTGATTATTTTTTTAACTTATCGTTAGTTTAACAGCAACACATAGTGAAATAGTATGCAGCCACAGTGCCTGGCCAGGATGTGCAATTATGTATATTGCGCATACGCAGAGTTGAACGCACGCACACCCAACCCGAGCGGAGCCCTGCGTGTGTTGTCGCATAGAAAATTTGCTTATGACGGCTTCTGACAACAACAGCAAAATAAATTGATAAAATATACATATATATACACATATATAGATACATATTTATACTTTGCTGTCGCTACAGTGGGTCAAAGCAAATCAAGCTCTGAGTGCAATTGCTACTCATGGGATTTGTGTGGATAATCAAAAAGGAAAACAAATAAATAACAACAACATAATAAAAAATAGCAATAAGAAGAATCTCTTGTGTGTCCTTTGGCAAAAATAGGAAATATTAACCGACCAATGGAATACGATATTATATAGTATACTATGGTATATGTGAGTCTGCTTAAAATTATTGCAAGATTATTCAATTTGAATCAATGAAATTTTACAATAAATTCTTGCAAAAATATAAATTCTGAGTGTATATATGACCTGCTATAAATCAGTTATATGACCAAAATAACCACCAGACATTTACAGACAATTTTCGGTATTTTTTAGTCAGAATTTTTTTTCGCTGACTTTAGTTATCCATACTATTCCGAGTGTATGCCAAGTTGTGTAAGCCAAATATCTTTGTATGTTTTTACAGCCATAAACCAAGTTGTACGATGGTGTGTAACAAATATATATATACCATATAGTATTTTCGTATATTCGCATGTTCGATGTGCCCTCAGACCAATGTGAAAATGCATATTATAATGGCACAAAATGTGCATTCGAGTGCAGTTTTTGACTGACAGTTTTGTGGGCGTATCTAAATGTGGGCATGATTCACACACACTCACATGCACCCATAGTCAAACACATCTGTTGCTGTTGGTGTCTGTGCGTGTTAGTTGGTAGGTTACATGCCTGGTTAGGCTTACCAATGAATCTCGTGTTTTAACCCCTGGCAACTCACGATTCAGCATGAGCAACGTGTCAGGTACGCACAACCCTATACCACATTTTCAAAGGCCAGATAACTGTCCGCCCCATTTTTCAGTATGCTCTCTTTTTTTCTCCACTTAGCAACTTGTCCAACTGTCTAACTGTCCACCTGTCGTTCTGGCTGTCTGCCTGTCTCGCTGTCTTCCTGTCAGTGCTGCGATTGTGCACAAGAATACATCAATTTGGAAAGGAAAAAATTGCAGACACCCGCATTAACTAGGCACTGGCACCATGGAAATGCAAAAAGAGCTGACATATTATTGAAATATGGCAAGCATATAAAACTTAGATGATTGACAACAGTTCAAAAAAATTGTGTAAAATGTGGAAAATAGTAAAAAATATATCAGTAATTGGATGGAAATCAAACAATAATTGCTTAAGCATATTTTATGCATTTGACAAAAAACTGAACAAATATATATCAAAATGCTAACTTAAACTTGTAATAGACTATATATAATATAAATCTAAGCAATTTATGAATATCTTTATCATAAAAACTCTATTTAGAGTAAATTATCGATTGACTGCCTATGCTATATATGCGTTTATGTAGCGTAAAGTGAACATTTATCGTTTTCACAGATCATTTAATGTTAAAACAATCAGAGTTTTGCATCAGGCTGATGCAAGTTCACAGAAACTATCTAACACTCTCTGATTACATATATATTATATTATAGCTTTTGGTTAGTATATGTATTTACATATTGCATCGAATTCGCATGCATTTGACTGTGCGAGTAGCTAAAGCTTTTGCTATCTACAATTTCGATTCTCTGGCTATGCAATTTCCATTTGGAAAACGCTTTGGGTATTGATTCGCTGCTGACACATCAATGTGCTCTTGGCTCTGTCACTTGGTAAACTTGCACTTGCATTTCGACTAAACGAAAGAATTTTACACGTCGCTATGCAAGGACCACCCCCCCCCTCCCTGAAGACCCCAGCCACCCCTACCGGAAGACCCTGTTCGAAGTCAAAGTCGAAGCGCATGGGCAAACACAGATCTGGATGACAAACTTTGGTATACTATAGAGCAAACAAGGGTGTTTGTGTGTTTGTTGGTTAGAGGTGTGTGTGTGTATGTGTGTGTGCTCTCTGTTGGTGTTGATGCATTAGTGTGCTTTATAATGCATTAAAACTCACATTAAGGTGCACACACATGCACAAATGCAACAAAAGCTGAAACTGCAGATTACAAAACTGCAAACACGGCCCTAACCCGCAAAAAAGGATATAAAGCTAAACAGATTTGTAATGGTTTTATATGCATTTTAATGCTAGTCAAAATCTTCTATTACTATGTAAAAACAACATACACTGCAACAAAATCCTTTGCGTTTATTGACACACCAAAAGTTGAGAGAGCCTTGTACTGTGTGTGTTCCATATAGCCCAGATTTGTATATTCGTATATATTGGCATAGAAATCGAAAGAGTAAATAAAATTTGGGTATAATAAAAGCCTCAAAAAACTTGATGTGAATATGAAATGTATTCGGAAAAAACCACAGCAAAATGAAGTGAATGGATTTGGTGAGCGTGTGAATCCTGAATGAAATATCTGCCTGGGGTTTCCTTTGGCCGTTGCACACGAATAGGAAAGCAAAAGAGCGATGCATAAACACATAGAGAGAGGAAACAAGAAAGAAGGGAAGAGTATGTGTGAGTATGGAAACTGTGGATAAGGTTCAAGTGTTTTGCATTTGCAGTTTCATTTTCATTTTGCTGCAACTCGACTTTATTGAAGCAGGTCGTTGGTGGTCGACTTTCATTTAGAATTCCATGGCATATATAGGCAATGCCTTTTATTACGGGAAAATGCCTCTAAAAATGGCTACTATGCTACTGTTCTATAGGATGCGGACAGCGAACAATGCCAGAACCGCGATAGGTGATTAAAAGCCGAGTACCATATGCTGCTAGAAAAGAGAGAGAAAACAGAAAACCCCTGCAATGCAATGCCGCGTTGCACAGTTTTGTCGATTGTCGACTGTCGATTGTCGATTGTAGTGCAATAGAATTTGCATTTTGCTTTCTGTGTTGAAAATCTCGAACAAAGACTTGCAATATGGGGTTTGCTGCGGGAAATTGTGAAAAGCAGAAATCTGCTGTGTAATTGTGGAAACTGTTACCGAAGTTAAAAAGAACGGAGCCCGAGAATAGGTACCTTGCATTTAGTATTTTCAATTTAGTACTGTATTTTCCATAATTTGTGTTATATTTGATACTGTATAGTGTTTCGTAAATCGATTTCAAGAACTAACAACGCTAATCGATAAACGATACCTAAAATTTGTTAGTGATAATAAAAGTAAGTATTTAATATAATTCTACACTCATATGCCAAAGCACAATATTCTAGCTCCAAAACGAATACAATATTTTATGGGGTCTGGCATGAATCACATTTTTATAAAGCCAATAGACCCTTTTGCATTTTTTAAAAACAGGACTTTAAAACCAATTAAAATGTGGTTAAAATGTTGTCAATTACCGCGGGTATTGTATAATATTTAATCGATTTGTTTACAAGTCATAAACAACTTGATTTTATTTATACAGTAAACATTTATCAACTAACGAATATGTAAGACTAACGTAAATGAATGTAAAGCATTTACTTTATTTTAGTAAGTTTCTTTGAGCTAGATAGTCAAATGTACCAAAGGCAGTTTGATTTAAATTCGTTGACATTTGTAAGTCACTATTTATCCGAGTCTAGTCTAAACAAATTCAACAAATCAAATTTTAAGCAAATTTCTTGTTCTTCTCTCTAAATTCTTATAGAATTTTATAGAATACATTTATCAGTATTTGGAAAAACGTTGCTAATTTTGTTTGATTTTATCGACTACCTTCTGTATAAAAAGTACCCGGAAAGTTTTGCTCTCTGTTTTCTTCGATTATCGTGGTGTTGTGCACTCAGAATTTCTTCCTGAAGGTCAAACAATGAATAAGGAGTATTACTTGGGTGTTCGTCGTAAACGGCCAGATTTATGGAAAGACAATTCATGGATTTTGCATGATGATAACGCGTCATCGCACCGAGCCATAATTATTCAGGAATACAAGACCAAAAACTCAATAAATACTATCCAACAACCG
>JBANCZ010002380.1:0-14359 GCA_037040025.1 Sphaerogastrella javana | reverse complement strand
ACTTCGATAATACCATATACTACCGCTACCCATTGTTAATACACTCTTGACCATATAATCTTCTGTATGTGTAAATACATACAAGCGCAGTAATATAGATTTTTGAACCTATATTGATATTTATAAACGATGTGTATATGTTTCATGTATCAATGCATTCTTGCAGGTTAATGTACTAAACCGCCGAATATATCTAGTACCATCTAAAAACGGGCTGCTTTTCTATCACCTGCCTTCCACCCTTCGATCTAGGTATGGAAAAATGAAGATTGTGGATAACAACACATAAGATCTAATTGCAGATTATATATGATTTAGAATAACATAGATACATATATAGATATAGATTAGTTCATCTTCTACCTATAACAGGAAAAATCTTATGCCTAGGCAATTTTCAACACTCTAGGGTTATATGCTACATGTCGGTCAAAATAACGAACACGAAAAAAAAATAACATGAAACAAACTGTTTAGTAGTGACATCGTATCAGATTCATTAATCCCTGTACAAAGCTTTGTAATTCTTTCACTTTCTATATATCTATATTATTTCAAAGATATTGTTTATCGATAACAATTTAATAAACATTTATTGTAATCGATAATTCTATAACTGCAGCAAAAGATTTTGTAATATATCATTGCTTATACGCATGTACAACAAGTCTTCTAGTTTCGAAATTATTCGTTTGTGATCGAAAATTAATTTTAAAGTCGTCCCAACATCGGACCGATGGTGCTTATTAGCATTATAAATAGGGAATGAAACTGAAACCGAAACGTTATTTTCATTCGGTGTCATACCCTGATTATAAATATATTTTTATAGGACGCACATTTAAACAATTTGGTAATACCCGTTTTTAAAACAGGGCGCAGAGGATGAAAAAAAAAACAACCGGTGCGAGCGCCACGAAAGACGATGCAGAGGTGTAAGAAGGCGTGAGAAAGTCCCATTTCACTTGCAATTGAGAATGAGAACGAATACCATACATAAAAGAAAACTATTTACGTGGTGGGTGAGGAAGAGGAAGGAGAAGATATTAGAGTGCATTGAGATAAAAGCGCAAAAGAACAAAAAGAATAGCAGCAGGCTGTTACAGCTGATTTTGCATTAACAGAAATACGCGGTGATTAGCCTTGCACCTTGTTTTTGTACTGAGGCACAAAATTCATTAAATTCTATATGTAATTTTAAGAAACAAATGAATAAATAAATACCGCTCTGTGTTAAACCCAACGTCGGTTAAACCACAGACAATTATTGCGTTGGCAAATTAAATAAATTATTATTAAATAACGATGAACCAAAACTAATGAGGAATTTCTAATACATGTGGTACATTTATTTGCATATAGAATAAATCATTTTGCTTCTTGAATTTAGCGTTAATATTTCTCAAGCGTTGGGCTAAAGAATGTTTTATTGTACCTTTAAACTGGAGCTACGTTGATATATCGATTGTTTAAATTTCGGGGAAGTTGAAGCATCTCTCGAAAGTTCGAAAGAAACTACAGAATATATCTCTATGGAAAGGCGAAATTTAGTTCTTATGGCTACTATAGTTTAAGAGATCGACGCCTTCATCAAAACAGATGTACGAAAAGTAAAATGGACACGAAAACACATAGACCGCCAGAGAGACTTAGACAAACAGGCAGACAATTATTAGGGCTTGCACTACTTATATATGTATATATATATTATAGTATATATATGGGGTCTGTCACACTTCCCAATGTCTATAACATACACTTTTATCATACACTATAACCAATTTGAATGGGAAACAGGTCAGAAAATGCCGAACATTCGTGATGGTACTTGTCGGTCATAGTGAGTTCCGTGCATAGTGAACCAAGTGCCATGACTTGGGTACACTCATTGTCTATCAAAACATAGTTACTATTTCATTGGACGGTTAAACAGATGGACAAGTGGAATTGATCAACCAACAATCTATACATATAAGGGGGCTTAAACATAGGTACACAAATTCTGAAGAAGAAGAGTGAAATCAGAATATTTGGTGCTTTTTTAAGCACATTGAGTAAATATCAATTACAAATAATTGGGTCAGTAGGGGAATGTTCAACAGTGTGATATCCCACTTAAATGTACATGCTCAGACAGTTTAATAAAACATGCAATGTAACAGCGCTCGATGGGTAATTATTGGTCTACCATTCAATCGGAATGCAATGAAAGGGTGGCCATAAATGCACTGTTATCACTCCGAATAACAACGATTACGATGGATGTGTAGCGACTGTGGGTGTCTAAACAAGACTCTACTTCTACATTTTTCTTCTGAATCTTATAATTCTTTCGTATTGGAATTCACTATATATCGGTCATCAATATTCAATGCATAAATTGAGTTTGGGGGAGCGGTAGACTCGATTGAGCGGGTATGACCTGTTTCCGTAATTACGGAATGTTATATTAATGGTTTTGTTAGGCGTTGTCATACCAGTAGCAATATAGGACTAACATTTTATGATTGTTGCTACTAAATTGCTATTATTTTATTTATCTACAGCAGGCAAGCGCTAAATAAACCGACATAAATCGACATCAACAACGAGGAATTGATATGGAATTCGATAGTAATTACAGCTGCAATACCGCGTGGTGCCCTTAGACAATCAATCAATTTATAGAATTGATAAGGAAGGACTAAGAAACCTTTACCTTGCCATAAACGTAAGTAAATCTCGTCTTATAATGGATCCATATATAGCGTAATATATAGCACGGTATATACACATTGTAATCTGATGATATGCCTACAATCAACCCTACTTACGATACGATGCATGTGTTGAATGGGTTGTGTATTAGTCGTTGGATTTGTTGTTGTTTGTATTGGATAATGCATAATACCTGCACTGGATGTTGTTAGTGTGCAAACGGGAAACAGCTGAGCCTGTAGGTATTGTACACGGCCTCCTGCAAATCCATTGAAGCCCATAATAATGCCTTGTTTGGGGCCACTCTCTGACTGATGTATGACGACCGACGAATGGTTTTAATGCTGTTGCTGGTGCTGGTGCTGTTTTGTTGTTGGTCAACTCATGTTTGGTTGAACTATTTTAAATAATTTGATGGTATTATCATCATCATCATGCCACAACTTCATTCACTACAAAATAAGCAACAAAAATTGGTATTGCAACACGGACTGACTCTCCTCGTGCTGTGGGTCTTGTTCTACTACTCATGCGCGCGTCTACAATGCGAACCCCCACGAGACTTGTGCAAATTCCAAATCAAACTAAACCTCTCTTAGTCGTCGACGGAGTACTCGAACCAGCCTAAGTCGGCGGCGGCGGCAACTGTTATAAACAAATAAACAAAAAATAGCTAGTCGCTAGTCATATTCTATCTGTCTGTTTGTCTGTTTGTCTGTCTATTTATCGGTCGGTCGGTTGGTCGGTTGGTCGGTTGGTCGGTCGGTCGGTTGGTATACATAATACCTAAAAACGAGTATCAAGTAGAAGAGCAAGTGAAAGGTATGGAAATTCCGTCATGAATTCAATTCACACTCCAAATCAAACAAAAATCAGTCTTAGCTACGGTACAGACCAAAAAAAAAAATAGCAAAACAAACAAAGTCAATGCAATTGTTTAGCCAGAATACTTGGCAATGAAAATATATGTATTATTATTTAGAAATTTGGTAGTTGCGTCAGTTGACTACAGGTCGGGATCTGTTCGGTCGGTAGTATTGTGCATATACAACAGAGAATAGATAGAGCAAACAATTTGGCTACAATCAATTAATTTGTCAAAAATTACTACGCCTACAGCAATTGCCCACTCTCTCTCTGCCTCTCTCTCTCTCTCTCTCTCTTGGTCGTTCAGTCTATCTCTGCTTCTCTTGCTGGTCTTGCTTGAACTATTTTTTGCTGGTTCTCTTGCAGCTGCTGGGGCTGTTGGCCATATACCAAATAGGTGTCATGAAAATTGCCAACAAAAGCGGCAGCCAAGCAAACCAATTCATTATATCACCAAAGAGCAATGGCAAACGGCAATGATCTTGATCACAATATTTATGTATTTTCTACATTGGCAAATCGCCTTGACTCTCAAGGTAACACACAACCCTCTCGTCTAACACGATCCTACAGCTCTCCTCTCCATCTAACCAACGCCACCCCTGACAAATTTGGGTGTTTTCTTTTGTTTTCCTTTGCATTTCACATTTTCATCTATTCTCTTTTCCTTTTACCATTCTTGGATCCTAAAGGGGGTTACTTAGTTTATTCATTAGTCGCGAATTCGTAATCGAAATAGAAGGAGCGTTATAGTTGTATTGTAGGGTTATTTAAAACATCCTATTGAAATTTTATTAATTAAGGCGGATACACACTTAATCTATAGTAGCTAATCGGAGCTAAAAGCAGGGTATTTTGGGAACGGACACCGACCCAATTGATCTGCTTGTTTATTTTATTAGTGATATAGCTTGCCGATGTTTATAAAGCAAATGCATAATGCAATTAAAAAATTTGTTTACCATACTTTTAGCCGGCATTCATTAAATATTATACTAAATACTATTTTTATATTCCACAACCACCGCAGACAAATGAGCCAGAGGACAGCATTATGACAGAACGAACCGTGGTAAAACCAAATGAAAAAAACAAATGAAAAGAGAACACAAATTTTATAAATTCTTGTTCAGGACGACTTGCTTGGCCGATCTAAATCATTGGCAGTCTGTCTGGCCGTCTCGGGAACTATAAAAACCACAGAATTCATGCATGATATATGGACGTGTGGGCTATTAGAGTTTTTTCATTTTTAATTTGAGCGGACGACCGTCAAAACTAGCACAAACAATGACTATTTCCAAAAAAAAAAAACTTTACCGCGGATAAATTTTTCATTCGCCATTAAAATTCAATCCCATTGAAGTAGTGGACCAGGTGATATTCAATAATATACATCGATTACGTAGGAAAAGATTAAAGAATTACAGATTGACTACGACGATTTACTACTGGACAAGCCGATTCTAAAAATTGCTGAAAAATGCCCTCATTCGCAATAGAAAGAAGTTTTTTTTTCACCAAGACAACGCACCGGCAAACACCTCAGCCACAAATTCCCGAACGCAACTTTTAATAACATACCAGCCCACCAACTGGCTCTTAAAAAATTCCTTTTGTTTTTCCCCAAGCTCACAGTTACGCCTGCTGGAAAAAAAAAACTATCGATAAAATCGTCGTGAACGAATTTTATTCGAGGAGCAAGGTGCCGATTTCTTTTTCAGAGAAGGTGCTGTAAGAAGTAGGTGGGGTTGCATGGGAACTCATGCAAAAGTGTAAAAACAATCGTAAATTTCTATTAGAACATTGTCAGGTTTTTCAGGCAACCCTCTGAGCCCCCCTGAAGCTAATATGGTGGAATGTATGATACGGCCAATAGTATGGGCCTCTTACAAGGGCAATGACCCCAAAACAGACGAGTGCGAAAATCAAGAATTGCCACAGTTTTCACGCTTCAATAGGTTGGTGTTTGTACGATTTGTTAATGTCTGCGTCTGTCATCAAGTTATTTTATTTTCATTCAGCGACGAATGTGGACATATACGAAAAGAATCTTCCTATTATTATAAAATCTATAGTTTTTGTGGTAACTTACACTTTGCATAGTCCCTTAAAAGTAGAGAACAATCCAGGTTATTGCAACGAAAGTTTGCACTTATGACGTTGATGGGCTTACTGGCAGAAGTGATGTCATCTCTAATGGGTCTGTTGCTTGTGCTGCTCGTAGCGACATCATCATCGCTACAGCTGGAACTTGAGCCAGTCGACCGGGAATTATCGGGTAGAGTGACCGAAAATGTAGATAATAATGATACGGGGTGCGGTAGGGCCGTTTGGCGGTGGTTGCGCAAGAGCACGCGGCATGTACTCTCTTCCATAGATGCTGCCCGTATGGTTGTTGATGACCAATTCCCATGGATTTGGTCATGGTCAGGGCCGACCTCATGGTCAAGCAAATAACTTAAATGTGCCGTTTTGGTTTCAACCTGTACCTGCGGCAAGGACGAGAAAGACGGCGCGTGGGTAAGCACAGGCGAAGACGTGCACCTGGTTGGAAGCGGCGACGTCCTCGTATCTGATGCTGTGGTTTCCTGCATGCTGATACGAATGGTACACATACACTATACACGGTTTTGTTACGTACAGATAATGGTGCCCTGTGCACTGCAGAGTTATAATAAACAAAAAACACACACACGCACAAAAACAAACAAAAGGAAATTTGTTGCTGCTGCTACTGGCGGGGCACAAGGCATGCGTCTCTCTCGCTTGGGGCAATCCAATCGACAATCACGGAACTACGGAACACGGAGCACCACTTGGCTGCCAGCGAATGGCTCGTGTCTGAGGCAACTGACTAACATTGACTGCTTAACTTGCCCTTGCGGCGATAGCTTCAATTCGATGTTACCACGTAAAAACCACGGCATTATAATTATTCCTACCTGCTCACTGACTCGGCTATCTACTCTGTGCAAGGTACCAAAAAGTTTCTTTTTTTACCCCCCGTATACCCAGCATGTCTCTGCCACAGAGACTAACCCAATACAATTTGTATTGCAGTCATCTTGAATGGCAATCCATTCATCTGAAATGTTGACTTCAATTGAAGTTGTAGGGTTTCCCATTCCTGTCGAAAAAAATATCGCAAAAGCTACAATAGATACGTATACTTGAATAAATCAAGAAACAACACGGATATTATCTTATCGCTTGTCCATGAACAGGGTATCATTCAGTCCAATATTCGCGACTATAATAGTTATACAAACATACCCATGCACACGCCTACATTCACATCTACACACACAAGCGTATACATGAGGTACAAGCTGAATTGAGGGACATGGCAGCTTTTGCGATTAACATAAATTGCGCACGACATGGGCTACAAATAGTACATATGTATGCATCATCATACCGAACACCCCCCGGCCGCCACCACCACTTCACTTACCACCCAGCCATCATCTTAACCTCAGCACCCTCCCAACACCCACTCGTGGTACCTCTTCAGATTCTTGGAATATCTATAAATACGTAAGCCCATAAGCTCACCTCACTTGTTGTCAAAGCTGATCTCGGTTGCGGACATTTGGCAATGGGTGGAAGGTGGTGTCTGGTTGATGGTGATGATGATGGGGGATGGGTGATGGGTGCTGGATGTTGGTTGAAGGGAGGTTGTTTTTTTGTGGGTTGAGCAGTGGGCGGTACCTGTAGGCTCTACATTGTTGCCTACTCTGAGGCGCGTGTCTTTTTCGGCAGCTTATTGTCGCGCAATTGAAAGCACCAGGTATAGTAGCGATAATACCTCATAAAGAAGAGCCCTTAAATTGAATTGGCACTCCCCGTTGCATAGTACATGTTCAACTAACGGATAAAATACCTTCACTTCTGTCATGTTTGGCAATAAAACAATAGCATTTCTTAGAATATTATGGGTAACTCATTTTGATAGATATACCCCGTGGTAAAAAGCATGGGTATTATACTAGATATTATGGATCATAAATGACTAGTTGTTCTACGATTTTCTGGTGGAAATTCAATATTGAAATATTGATATACAGATAAATGATACGAATATATGTATATACTTTATGTTGTGTGTTTATACCTTGCTAATGCACTACATTCAATTAGGGAAGCTTATACTACAACTTAGTAATACCTTCTACGAATGATTCATGGATACAAGGTATACAATAAACAATTCTATACAATGAAAAGCTTAGAGCAACAAGAAAGAGTTATCTTAGAATCAATAATTCCCACTATGTTTAATATTATTATAATTAGAATACACTAAATACTATATACAATAATTGAGACATTATACAAAGCAATACGGTTAAAGAAGCATATCGAGGCTGTCTTTAGCAGCTCACTTGGAATATGTGACCAACATTTCACATGAATTTTAAACACGCTAGGTGATATGTATCGATAGCAAATTGACGTTTATCGATTTGTTGGTAAACTGGACTTAACTGGGCTACTCAAAATGTAATAAACAAAATATTGGGGAAATCAAGCCCATAGACTCCCATCGCATATCCTTCATTGAAAGCAATCCTAATTTGTTTAGGCTGCCTCCCTATGATAGTCAGATAGTCAGAGAGTCAGAGAGTCAGTCACATCTATGTACATTTAAAACAACGAGTCAGGCGATGGGAGGCGTGACAATAAGCATAAAATGTGTAATAAGCCATTGATATGTATTTGGGACTAAGCCTCAAAATAGAATCAAATTCCCAAGCACCCCACCACACCCTCCAAAATATTTTCAGCATGCTTCAAAAACGTCAGATGGCATCGAATGCGGAAGTGAAAGGAGAAATAAGGTCAGAGCAAGCAAACAACCAAACAACCGAAAATAATAACAACAACAGTGGCACCCTATATACTTGCATTGGGAATCCATTGCTTTGACAGAGATGTTGGAGCAACCATAGAATAATATATAAAGTATGATTAACGCTATGGAATCCTACTTGAAATCCAAATGAAAAGTTTGCCCCATATTTATAATATGTATGAAGAATTCGTTCAGGTTCAGATATCTGAACGAGCTCTTCATATTCTTCATAGTGGAACCCATATGTAAGCTGGCTAGCGAATGGTATCGGGGTTTATCTGTATATACACGCGAAAGATTGATATGGTGTTATTATTCAAATGTAAGATGATATCGTAAACGGTCTGATCCGTTGCGCTGATGTTATTATCGATTAACAGAATTGGGACTTACCTCCACCACATTCTTTCTGATGTTGCGCCTCGATGCAGTCATGAGCTGCATTCGCTCTCCAATTGTCATGAGCACAGTTCTGCATAATTTATGTTCCCGTTTCAAATTTTGTAAATGTTCGACGATTGCGTGTGGCGGTCCAGCGTTAAACGTTGCAATTTGTGTGCATTTATTTATTTTATCTTAATCTATGTGCAATTTATATTGCGTATCAAAATTTTCAAGGTTTTATTTCAAAATTCATGCGTTCCCGTTTTCCCGAATTTTTATTTTCTCGTTTCCTAATCGATTACTGCTGCCTGTTTCAAAACACAAATGTTACAAATGAGCTAAAGTTGTCAGTGTGCTGGGTATATGAAAACTAAACTCAAATTCTATCGGGCTTGACATAATAATCGATTAGATTTATCCGATACACCCAATTTGTTTGCACTGGTGAACCAGATAAACTCTCTTCTTAGAAATCACCGTAACGAGAACTATCGCTAAGGCTTCATCAATAATCGGTACGATTAATCGCTTGCGTTTGCTTCTATGTTTTTACTCTTCTAATTGTCATATGGAACACTAATGCATTTTATTCTTCATTGTTTACGTAAATTCGCTATGCAATATTTAGGTTTGCGATTACAACATTTATGTTACATTAGTTATACCAATTAACTACGCATATCATTCAATTATTAAGTTAATTGTACGTACACTTTTTGAATTAGAGATCAAGATTAGCTTGTAATCACAGAAGTTATAAAAAGAACTAAAATTGTCTACTGAATATACCACCGAATAGTTAAAAAAAAAAAGAACAGAAAAATAGGACAAAAATGTATTTTCTGGCTAAAAAACTTTATTCTGTTTGACTGTATATATGTATTTTTTGTCGCCATTTGCCATTGAATTTTCGAAACCTAGCCAGGAATCGCAAAATATTTGCTTATAATTGTCACAGAATTTTATTTCTTTCAGAAATTGCTATTCAAATCCATAGCAATAATTATACAAATTCAAATTTCGATGGCAAAACATACAAAATAAATTAAATCTCTGAAAATAGACAGATTTTCTTAAAGCGAAAGTCTGTGTTTTTTTCCGTATAAAGATATGGAAAACTGAATATATCTATCCTGAAAAAGGCTAAAATGGCAGCACTGATGCGCACAACGCGCACATGCACTCACCGCGAATATCAAAATCTGATAAGCATCATATATTTGTCCCACTCTATCTCCTTGTCGAACATAGGCAACGCAAAATTGAGAAACTTGCGCTTGCAGCAGCTGATAAACAACGTAAAGCGGGAAGCGGAGTAGAAGAGAAGACAACGCAAAAATGAGCTGTGATATAATCAGTTCAAAATACAAACAGAAATCTGTCTTGATCGATCTAGAATACATTGTGTGCACTTTATAAGGTGATGCCTAACAGAGCTAGCAAATATAGACCCCAACCACCTCTCCCGTTCCATGAAAGCAGCGCGATGGTACGGGGCAAACATGGTTTACGGCCGTCCACTAGTGGTAGGGAAATCAGGAATGCCACCGCGGTATCACAACGGGTCTATTATGGCCTAAGTGTTCAGAGCAACCTAACCTAACCTTATAAGTTGATCTTCTGGCTGTCAAACATTTTTCGAATGGAAACAATATCATTAGATCCTTTTTTGTGCATTTTGCTGTCTGCGAAATGTCTTCGAATGTGAGAAATAAACACAGAGTGGGAAAATATCCTAAGGTATTTGTAAGTATACACATGTGCTTGTGTGTGTGTGTGTGTGTGTGTGTGTAGGTATGAGTGTGTCCTCGCGTAGGAGATTTCTCATAGCACCATCAATGACTTTTTGTAGTTTCCTCGACATTGGGGACAGAAATAGGCGTCAGGCTATTAATAGAGGTCGGATACGTCAGCAGGCCAACTTTTAAACCTATTCTATTGTTTGATCAATAGCCAGAACAAACACAACAACAACAACAACAACAACAAGAATACGGCAAACACAGCGAAGCGCAGAGCAGCGTCAACGGCAACCGCTGCGGCAAAAGCTTCGGCATCGGCAACGGTAACAGCAATAGCGGCATTAGCAACTACCGTATCAATAGCAAAGCAAAGAACGAAAGAAAGGAAAAAAGGAAGAAAGGAAGGAAGAAGGAAGAAAAGAGAAAAGACGGCAGCGGGCAGGTAAAGCAAGTGGCAATTCTAACACTGTGACTGCGACACAGTTTTTCACGGCATAAACGCAACTGAACGTCAGCTCCAGTGGGAGCACAGCGAATACGATTTGGTTGTGCCTGCATTAATATTTCATCTCTTGCGCCTTGCCCTCTCTTACACGCCATATCTCTCTATTGTTCTCTCTCTCGCTCTTGCTCTCTTTTTTTGACACTCTCTCTCTCTCTCTCGCGTACTCTATCTCTTTCAGGGAATAACTGCCAATATTAAACTGACAATAAAAACGAAACAAAAAAAGTTTACGAATTAAATCAATTACTGAAATCATAGCTCATTAGGAACGAATATGGGCCGGAAAATTACTATAGCGGTGTCCACTTTGAACCAATGGGCCCTCGACTTCGAGGGGAATATGGCACGCATATTGCAGTCTATACTGGAGGCAAAGGATATGGGAGCCAGCTATCGCACCGGTCCGGAATTGGAGATTTGGTAAGTGCTGCTCAATTCAAAATGCCAAAATGTGATGACATTTTCAATGATACACTTTGTTAATCCCATCACAGTGGCTACAGCTGCGAAGATCATTTCCGTGAGCCGGACACATTTCTGCACTCGTGGGAAACGCTTTTGGAAATCATGATGTCCCCGTTCTGGTTGGTTTAAATGTAACACACATTTATAACAATGATTGATTCGGGTTTTCTTACAGCGAGAATATGTTGGTGGACGTGGGTATGCCTGTGATGCATCAGAACGTGGCGTACAATTGCCGTGTAGCATTCTTCAATCGCCAGCTACTATTAATTCGTCCAAAGATGGCATTGTGCGATGATGGCAACTATCGTGAGACGCGCTGGTTCACCGCCTGGACGAAGGAGCTGCAAATCGAGGAGTATCTGCTGCCGCGCCTTATCTCCCAAATAACCGGACAAGAGACGGTGCCATTCGGCGATGCGGTTATAGCCACGCGCGACACCTGCATCGGATATGAGATATGCGAGGAGTTGTGGAATGTACGAAGCAAACATATCGAAATGTCCCTGGCCGGCGTTGAATTGATTGTAAATGGTTCCGGTAGTTATATGGAACTGCGAAAGGCGCACATAACGAATGATCTAATACGCAATGCCAGCTTTAAGGCTGGAGGCGCCTATCTCTTTAGCAATTTGCGTGGATGCGATGGCCAGCGTGTGTATTTCAATGGTTGCTCGGCCATTGCGCTCAACGGCGAGATCTTGGCACGCGGTCAACAGTTTTCACTGCAAGATGTGGAGGTCACATTGGCAACGATTGATCTGGAGGATATACGTGCCTATCGCGTCAGCATGAGATCGCGTTGCGCTACTGCCGCTGGTGCGGCTGCTTATCCACGGATTCGGTGTGAATTTGAAATGTCAACGCACAGTGATATATTCAAGATATCAACGCCACCCATGCTATGCCCAAGTCATACGCCCGAGGAAGAGATCGCCCTGGGACCCGCTTGCTGGCTCTGGGATTATTTGCGTCGCTCGGGACAAGGCGGTTTCTTTCTGCCGCTCAGTGGTGGCATTGACTCAAGCAGTTCCGCAACCATTGTTCATTCGATGTGTCGTCAAATCGTGCACGCCGTGCAGCATGGCGATGCTCAGGTGCTGCATGATATACGGAAAATACTCGCTGACACTGACTATACGCCAGATAATGCTGCGGCTCTATGCAATCGTCTCCTGGTCACTTGCTACATGGGCAGCGTGAATAGCAGCAAGGAGACCCGACGCCGTGCATCACAGCTGGCCAGTCAATTGGGTAGCTATCATATTGAGATCAGTATCGATCTGGCCGTAAATGCTTTGCTTAGCATCTTCAATGCCGTTACCGGCCTAACACCAGTATTTCGCACACAAGGCGGCTGCGCCAGGCAAAATCTTGCACTTCAGAACATGCAATCTCGTATACGCATGGTACTCGCCTACATATTTGCCCAGTTAATGCTCTGGGTACGGAATCGTCCTGGTGGCTTGCTTGTGCTCGGTTCGGCCAATGTTGATGAAGCCTTACGCGGTTATCTAACTAAATATGATTGCTCCTCGGCCGATATCAATCCCATCGGCGGCATTTCAAAGACCGATCTGCGACGTTTTCTTGCGTATGCGAAACAAAAGTAAGATATAGATCCAGATCAAATTGAATTTCGATGATATTTATGCACTAACTTTTCCAACTTCGCCTGCAGGTACAATTTGCCGATCTTGGAGTCCATCATTGAGGCGCCACCAACTGCTGAACTAGAGCCACTGCATGAGAACGGAGAGCTTTTGCAGACAGATGAACAAGATATGGGCATGAGCTATGCGGAACTGAGCGAGTATGGACGTTTGCGAAAGCAGGCCTTCTGTGGACCATACAGCATGTTTTGCAAGCTTGTGGCCACCTGGAAGGGTGATCAAAGTCCCAAGGAAGTGGCCGATAAAGTAAAGCACTTCTTCCGTTGCTATGCCATCAATAGGCATAAAATGACCATACTCACGCCGTCAGTGCATGCGGAAAGCTACAGCCCCGACGATAATCGTTTCGATCATCGACCTTTCCTCTATCGCGCAAACTGGAGTTGGCAGTTTAAGGCCATCGATGATGAGGTAGACAAGCTACAGCCCACGTATACACCATCTTCAACTCAACTGAGACCGAGCAGCGATGATTTGTTGCTCTCGCAAGACACTAGCACTCGTCGCTCTATGCAAATGGATGACTTTAAACACTCCTCAGCATTATCATCGACATCTCTAGATATTGCTGATCACCTACCACCTCTACCCAAAAAACCAAGCGGCTTCTCCAAAGTGCATGTGAATGTGTTGGGCAAGATTAAGGATCGAACTGGTATACCAGTCTAATGCTCATACATCTCTATATAGAATTTGTTAGCACTTGACACTCGTATCATTCGATAGCACTGCCTAATTTTAAGTTTGTTCTTTTTTTTAAATGTCTTAAAGTTTTATATTAATACTTGATCATAAAAGAAGTCAATTTACAACGCTTGAGTAAACTAATGAACTCTAGACACACAAATATATTGCAGTAGATTTTATGAGATCAAAAGATCATATCATTCTTTAACGAATAGAATTTTGAATGCATATGAAACATAGTGCCCTTACTTTGCTAATATTTTTGTAGTATAATACAAAGTATATTGTCAGTTGTGATTCAACTAAAGAATATGTATTTTAACATTTACTACTTTATGCACTCCTGTGACTCTAAACATATGTTTCTAAAAATATCAAAATTTTACATATTAAACGTCTTTTAACTTTACACTTTATTAAATCAATTTGTTAAAAGTCATTTACTTAAATAAAGCAAAATCTCTCGCGATATCATACAAAG
>JBANCZ010002379.1:0-16037 GCA_037040025.1 Sphaerogastrella javana | reverse complement strand
TGTTGTTATTAGGTTCAGCATTGTCATAAAGTCAACTGCGCTTGCTAGTCTCTGCAGCTGTTGTGGCCACACAGACAAACAGAGAGACAGACAGACAGACAGAGACAGACAGACAGAAAGATGGACAAATAGAGAGACAGACAGAGGAACTGTGAAATTTATTGTTCGTGGATGCTTCCTTTCTTATTCGCATTTAGTTGTCGTTGTTTTTCCAACTTTTTTTTGTTGTCCTTTTATTTTTTTGAGGGCGCAAAACTTTCATACACATTAAGCAAACATTAATAATTAAGCAATGTCTTACGGCTATAGGCTAGAGGGTCATTCATTTAGAGGGTATAGAGTGTTGGGTATATGTTATACATATATTTTATAAAATTATCATATAACTTGTATTACAATATTATATAAAATATAATATATAGTATATAATATTATAATTTCATATAAAATATAGTCTTTAGTAGACATAGAATACATGGCATAACCCAAAGGGTATAAAGAATATATAGAGTATGACAGATTAAGATATAACCTTATCATGCAGGGTATATATTGTATATGGATGATATATAGTTCAGAGAGAAAAGACTGTAGTGTAAATATAACATAGGAAATATATAAAATGCAAAGAGTATAAAAGCTGTCGGTCTTAATCCCAGAGCTATAGAGTATATGCTGTAAGGTATGTCGAATATAGGCCATAGACTGAGGGATATATATAGAATATAAAGTATGTGATGGCTAGAGGCCATAGACCTTGATTCGTAGGCAATAGGCCTAAAGCTATAGACTAAAGGGTGTGTAGTACCGCCTATACAATATATAGGGTATAGGCTAAAGGCTATAGACTAAAGGGTATATAGAATGAAGAGTATAATGAGTACGTCAAGCCATACGTCAAGAGTTTTACGGCTGAAGTTTAAAGGTTATAGAGTAAGTGGAATACAGAGCATATTTAGAACAAAGGCCATGATTTATAGGGTATTTAAAGAGTATACACTTTGGTATACAGATAACATAGAGTATCATTTATTTGTGGTAATAAGAGAGGGTAGGTGTTTTAACGGATTTCACTACTTACAACGAGTTTCTTTGTTGGAATTGTGGCGGTTTGCGCTGACAGCGGCGTCGGCGTTAGGGGCGGCGCTGCTGCTGCTGCTGCGGCTGCTGCTGCTGCTGCAGCTGCGGCTGCTGTCACTGGCGGACTAATTGCTTTAATTGTCGCCGGCGCTGGCAGCGTTGGCAACGGCGGAAGCGGCGGCGGCTGCTGAAATAACTCCGCTGGCTGCTTCACGTAAAACAGATTTACTCCAAAGTGTGAAATTTTGATTGAATTTATAGCAACACTTTCGACAGGAAATATATACGGGGATTGATCAATCCAACGATTGATCAAATTGACCGAACAACTGTGTCGGCCCTTAACGTGATTGAAGAAGCTTTCAATTCAACAGATTGACTTGAAATTCTTTTGAAATGTTTTGGTTATTTTTTTTAATATGATTTAATACTTTTTGTTTATTGTTTTTGTTTATTGTTTTCTTCTTGTTAGTTTATGTTCGTTATGTTTCGTTGTTGTTTGTTTGTTTGTTTGTTTGAATAGGCTAAAAATTTCACAACTAATTGAGAAGCTCTTCGAATTGCCGTTTAACTAATTTGCATTTGTTTATTAACTTTATAATATTATTTACACTACTAAAGCTCAATGTTAGACAGCGCATGAAAATTGTCCTGTTTCTTGTTTAATGTCGCTTGTTTGTTCAATTTTTTGTTTGTTGTTGTTTATTGATGTTTGTTGTTGTTTGTTGCTTGTGTTTATTGCACTCTGATTGATCACGTGAAAAAATGTTTTGTTTATTCTTTATGTTTTTTTTTTTTGTTTCTTTGGTTTACTTTGTTTGTTTTGTTTGTTTGTTGTCGCCTACCAAAAAATTTCGCCGCTATTGACAAATCGCAAAAATTGAACTCGTTTATGATGTTGTCGCTGCTGCTGCTGCTGCTGCTGCTGTTGCTGCTGCTGCTGCGGATGAGCGTGCGAATTACAATGTGAAACGTGAATTGATACCCTTTGATGTTGCTTTCGTTTTCGCTCTTGCTTTTGCTTTCGCTTTCGCCTTTTGTTGCTTTTAATATATTTAAATTATTTTTTTAAATTTACATTCGACTGTTGGCTGTTTTGCTGCTTGTTGGCTTTATTGTTGGCTTGTTGGCTTGTTGTTTTCACTACTTTTGCTACTTTTTGCACGGCTAAGGAACAGAACGCAACGACTGCTGGACTCGCTTGTCTGATAACGACTGAAGGACTCTCGCGAATTGCGTAGGATTTTTAGCAAAAGGCAAAAACGCAGCCAGCAGCAAACGCCACAGCGCCACAATGCCGACAACAACATTGCTGCCTCTGCCTCTGCCGCTGTTGGCGTCGACGTCAAAGTCAGCAGCGACCGAAGCAGAGGCAGCGCAGAAGCATTACAACAGCGGAAGCTACTAACAGCGTCACACACACACACACCCACACACACACATACCCACACACACTCACAAAGAGAGAGCGCCACAGTAATTGAAAGGAGAGCGAGAGCGAGAGTGAGACAGTCGCACCCGAAACGATGAGAAAAACGAAGCCAAAACGAGAGAGAGGCGCACACGCTTCGTGCACGGACTTCCCCACTCACACTCACACACACACACAGGCATAGACAATGCTGAGCCGAAGTCTGTGCTGAGCGCTTGTAGTATATGCGGGCCAAAGAACAGGGTTGCCAGGCTTTGCTATTATTTTAAATTCAACACCAGCAGGGAAATATAATGTAAGTCAATTACCATATATAAACCGATGAGATAGAATCAAATATAATGAATATATAATATATAAATATATATAATTATTGGAAATGCCAAATCTGTACATTTTTGTACATCTTTGATATACATTAATTTATAATTTATTGTATATTCCTATATATCCGTATTATATTATAGAATTATATAATATTTGTATAAATTTATGAAGAAACTAATTAAATATATATTAGTAATTTGCAATATTTTCAAATTGTTAAAGTTATATAATATGCATTATTTTATAAATTTACTTGAATCAATATATTATTAAAACTCATAATCTAAATATTTATATTATATTAATATTTACTTATATATATTTTTGTTTATATTTATTTATATTTATATTTTATTATTTAACATATTTAACCTTTTTTCTAACCCAACAATTCTGCTAAAATTCAGTTCTATAACAGTTTTAGAGTCTGTAATCGAATGTTTCTGCTTCTGTTCTAGAACAGTTTCACATTCTGTTATGTTTACATTGTACGAGTAATGTAAAATGTTGCGCCTTTGGGCTATGCAACACTTTTGGTGCGCTGCATCGATCGATGCTGTTAGCAGGCACACCCCCAAACCCCCCAGCCACACCTCGTAATCCGCTCGCTCGTGCGGCAGCCACACAATGTTGCAATCACAATCACAAAACAGTCTCTAAAAATTCACTTTCACAAACATGAAATGACTTAACAGCGAGAGCGCTAATTGCAATTGCCCGAGAGACAGAAACCGAGAAAGAGAGAGCAAAAGCCGAAGCAGCGCCAGAGAGCGCTCTTTCACTAGACACAGAGAGAGAGAGAAAGAGAGAGAGGCAACGCGAGAGAGTATAAAGTGAGAAAGAGAGAGAGGGATAGAGAGAGTGAGTAAGAGAGTGAGTAAGAGAGAGAGCAAGAGCGAGAGCGAGTTTTTGGGAAAAATCTACGCGCGTCATTGTTGCACCTTTATGTTTGTTTTCGTGGGTGGCCAAAACGTGTAGCGGCAGCCGCTACAAGTGCGAAAGAGAGAGAGAGAGAGAGAGAAAGAGAGAGAAAGAGAGAGGCAGCGATTTGGCGCAAATGGCGCAAACAAACAACAATAGCAAATGTAACCTCTATAGAGGGTGTCCCTACAGCTGCTGCTGCTGCTGCTACAGCACCTAAAGCTATTGGTACTATTGCTGCTTCTGCTGCTACAGCTTCATAATGATGATGTTGCTGTCGCTGCTGCTGTTAATCAAGTGTTGCATGTTGCATATTGCAATTTGAAATTGTTTCATAACTCTTTTCTCATTTTATCATTACCATTCATCATTATCGTAGACTTCATTTTGTACTTCATTATGTTGATAATCATGTGCAACAACATTTAATTGCCTGCGCTGCTAGTTAGGCGGCTTCTGCTGTTGCCTGTAAATCGCTTCGATTTTAGTGTTTGAGTGTGTGTGCGAGTGTTGGTGTGTGTGAGTGTGTGTTGGTGAAAGTGTCAACTTGACATTGCCTGGAGTGCACGCGGCACAGCTCACACATAGCAAAGCAACACACAGAGCCATACTCACACACACTCACATACACTCACATACACTCACATACACTCACATACACGTACACACTCACACTCGCATTCACACTCACACACACTCGCACTCACACATGTCGCGCAACTTGCGTCAAATATTTTGTTGCCTACCGCCCCGGGGCAAGTTCGCTGTTGTCGCTCGCCCCGTTCGTCGCTCGCAGCTAAAGCGGATTGTCGTGAGTAAAATTTCCCCCCAAAATGCTCTCGCTTTCTCTCTCTCTCTCTCTCTAGCTAGCTAGCATGCTCTCAGCTTTTGCTGCGCCGACGCCAGGATTTGGGCAATTTTTCCCCAGTCGCTGCCAGCGGCGGCAGCGCAGTCGACAGCAGCAGCAACAGCGAAGCAGAGCAGAGCAGAGCAGAGGCTGCGGCTCTTGTCGCTGCCATGGCAGCTTTATCAGTGCCATGAAATGTTGTTCCCGGAAAATAACCCAAAGGAAATGCTGCACACACACACATACACACACACACACACACACACACACACGCATACGTACGCACATGTGAGAGTGCGATTCTCTGTGTGTTTGTGTGTGTGAGCAGCAATAACTGTGTACATGTAAATCCTGGTTTGTTTCATTTGCCGATTTGAAGCAGCCCCCACTTCTCCCCTCCACACACACACACACACACACACTAGCGTCCCTCTATAACCTTTCCCTCTTCCCCCTTTGGCCCTTTAGCTATAACTCTGGCGAACTCTGCTGCCGGCGGCACTAACTTTGTGCGCTTGATGATGATAATAATGTTGCCCCTTTGCAGCAACAACAACAGCAACAACAGGAGCAGCAGCAACAGCAACAGCAACAGCAACAGCAGCAGCAACCAGGAACTAGGAATCCACAAAGCCAGACATCGTCTATGGAAATTCGTACGCCGATTTTGGAGCGATTGCAATTGATTTGTAATGTATTTCATTGTTGTGCCCACTGTATGTGTGTGAGTGCATGTGTGTGTGTGTGTGTGTGTGTGTGTGTGTGTGTGCGGGTGAGGTTATAAAATTTGTATTGATTATTTCGATTGCCTTTGTTCGTTTTGTACAACGCTTTGTACGCTCATCTAATGATAGCTATGGGGGCATTAAAAATGTCAAAGCTGACATTTCTGCACACACTACTAACACACCAAAAGAGAGACAGAGAGAGGGAGAGAAAAAGAGAGAAAGAGAAAGAGAAAGAAAGAGAGAAAGAGAGAGGTTGATAGGCAGCAAGAGCGGCAAAGCAATATAGAAAGGAAGCTATAGCAAGCGGGGGCTTGTACTTCCGCTAGTGGGCGCTGGATTAGTAGTGCCACAGCAAATATAAGCATATAAATAAATATATATGTATATATATATATATATAGAGTATATCTATATTGGTGTGGGCGCCTAACGCCGCCTAGACACGCAGCAGCAGCAGCAGCGGCAACATGATGAGCGAAGGAGCGCAGGAGCTGCTCCACTGGGGAGTTGGGAGTTGGCATGTGTACAAGTCAATTATGGGTCAAAATCCACACACAGGAGCTGGGCAGGCATTGATACCAGGTGGAGAGGGTAGGCGGGGGGCAGGCAGTAGGCATGGTGTGGCCAAAACACTTGACGGCATTGCTCGCACAATTTTATGAGTTTCTTGGCCCATTGTAAGATGAGAGATGTGCAACCAAAAGCAACAACAACAGAAAACCCAAAGCAGCTAAAGATGAAGCTAAAGCTGAGACTGGGAATGTACTCTGAGACTGGGACTGAAGACTGAGACTAAGACTGAAACTGAGGCTGCCCCAAGACGTTGCCTGTGCCCCATTGCAAATGAAACATGTTTGGTTTTATCGCATTTATTGACGACTCCATGGGGACGCTTTGCCTGCTCGCCCGCCTGCCAAGCTGAAGTCAGGCCAAGTCATGCTGCCAGTCAGTTCGTCAGTCAGTCAGTCCGTCAGTCAGATCAAACAATGGACGTTGAGTGCAGATGCTGCCCGCTGCCTTCTGCTCCTTTCCCCGCTCTGTTACAGCTACTCAAATTGCGCTATCGAGCAGCTCAAAACAGCCACATAAAAAGATTATTTTATGCATGTGTGTGCGAGTGTTTGTAAGTGTGTGTGCGAGTGTGTGTGTGTGCGAGTGTGTGAGTGCGTGTGTTGTGATATACAAAACCTATACACGTTAGGGCGGAAGCAGCAGCAGCAGCCTCTGAGTGAGCGGCAACTAAATTCACTTAGAAAAACGATTTGTATGCGAGTGTTGCATAGAGAAAATCTATGTGCGTGTTTAAGCCAACTTTGAAAAGGCACACACAAACACACACACACACTTTGTATGCATGTGTGATGTAGTATATGTAGTACTACAAAGAATGTATACTGCGATAACTACTTACTTAGGTAAATCGTTTGAATCGAACAGCTGCAACCATCAGAAGCAACAGCAGCAACAATTTCTATTAAGATTTTACGCAACGAATTTGAAGTTTGCCTTTGGTTAAAGGTTCGACACAAGTTTACAGCGCAAATTAATTACGAATTTGGCAATCAAAAGAAAAAATTTAAAATGCTTAAGATGTAGAGAATAGAGAGAAGGAGGGAGTGAAAGAAAGAAAGATGAAGAGCGAGCGAAAGAGTAAAACAAGTTGCTTTAATGCAACAGAGTTTAAAGTTGAAAAAGTTTTTCAGCTGGCAGAAAATGTTACAAACTTATTGCACTTACAAAATTATTTAAAGAAAATGTTTAGAAATATAAGAATTTGAACTACAGCAAAACAGTTTAAAATATATTTATAAAATTATATATATTATAAACAGATTTAAAAGCCAATCAATTACATTAATGCTATACTAAAGCTTCGAAGAACTTGGCTAAAAAACTTGCTCTTTCAAAGGATTTGAGTGAGCTTTAAAGCTGCTAATTTAATTATAATAAATAATACTAAATAAAAGGACAAGTTTTTTTTAATATATAAGCAATATGTAGTGTTAAAAACTAATTAGGTAAATATTTAATTATAATTAATCAAGACAAAATTGAATTACATTAAAAGTACACAAAAGTTGCAATAGCGAAGAAGCAAAAGACTGAAGACTGAAGACTGAAGACATTAGTTTAGTCAGCACATAAATTATAGGAATATTAATGTATATATTTATATATATATATATAATGTATAGAATAAGTATATAGTATATAGAGTTGTGCTGCGTCTGCCTGGCATGAATCTATCTAATAGCACTCAAGTTGCGTTAAGCCACATAACAGAACTTGATATGAATAACTTATTTAGTCATTTCACAGACTAGACATTTAGCTACAGACAAACAGATAGAGAGAGAGACAGAGAGGGAGAGAAAAAATGAGAGAAAGAGAGAGGAAGAGAAAGGAAGAGAGAGAGGGAAAGAGAGCAAGACATTGGGACAAATATATAAAGACAGACAGTGAACATGACTACTTAACATTCTCGCACAAAATACTTGTGCATGCTGCACATGAGTGCAAAATACAGAGAAGAGAGATGAGAGAGAATAGAGAAGAAAGTAGAGAGGAGGAGAGAAAAGGGAGTAGAATGTAGAGAGGAAGATAGTCTGGGAGTAGAGAGTACAGCAATACTTTAAGCCAGTGCTAGAGCCAAGAAACTTGCCCCACGCTTGCCACAGAGAGTGTTGCTGTTGCTGTTGCTGTTGTCGCTGTTACTGTTGCTGTTGTTGCTGTTGTTGCTGTTACTGTTGCTGTTGTTGCTGTTGCTGCTGTCCAGCTACATTTAAGCAATTTTGCTTGTTAAAAGCTTACGCCGCGCACTTTACTTTAAACCACACTAACAAATGCCACTTCATTCAGCAGATATTTGCGGCCAACAACAGCAGCAGCAGCAGCAGCAGCAAAAACATAGCGCCACATAGACACACACACACACACACAATCACACACACACACACATATGCGAAATCACACACATCCTTTTGCCATCAATTCTCTAAGCAACAAACAAACAGGCGAGGCACACACACACAAACACACTCACACACACACACACACACGCATGCCACAACACGCAAAGCTCTTTTCACTACAAAACGGAAGTACATAGAAGCAGCAACAGCAGCAGCAGCAGCAGCCGAAAACAGAAAAAAAGAGCAGAGCATAGAACTGAGCTGGCAAAACTGCGAGCTTATAGAAAAATACAGTGGCAAAAACTAGAAACACACACACGCACACACAAATACACATACACAAGCACACATACACGAACACATTTACACAAACACACACGCCCCTGCACAAGCCCATACAATGAGTGAAAGAGTAAGAGAGAGGCAGAGGCCAGAATGAAAGAGAGATGAAGAGAGCAAGCGAAAGAGAGCGTGAGCAGGCAGAAGCAAGAGCAGCGAAAGATATTCATTCTATCGTAAAATAGGTGAGCAGGCTTTGAATGTAGTAGTATGAGTGGGTATGACTATGACTGTATACATGTGTGTGTGTGTGTGTGAATATGTGTGTTTATATGCATGTGTGTGTGTGTGAACGTATGTGTAAAAAACAAGCGCCAACGCTCTGGTCAACGGATAACAAAACATAAATAATAACGACAGAAGCTGCCGCACGAGCCAAAGGGGGTGTGGCAGTAGAGGAGGCTGCCGCGGGGGCTGGGGCTGGGGCAGGGGTAGAGGCAGGTGCAGAGAGGCTGGGCCAGTGGCAATGGCAGGTAATGGCAGCCAAGGCTGCTGGGGATACAGCCAAGGGGCAGCAACACCATCAGCAGCAACACTGCCGCTAGATATTGTTACCAGGAAAGCAGTCATAGCCATAGAAATACAACAACAACAGCAACAACAACAACAATAACAACAACAACAATAAACCATCAGTTGGCAGCAACTTAAAGCAGCAGCAGCAGCAGCCCCAAATCAGATCAGTCGAAACGTTTAAAAACTATAAACCAAAGAGAAGAGCACATAAAACACATAACAGTGCCAACAAAATGTATGCGCACAAGTAAAAAAGTTGTGCAACAAGTGTGGCAATATTTATTCAAAGAACTTGAAATTTATATAGTAAATGAATTTGTATAAATTGTAAATCAATCGATAACAAATTTATAGAATAGTAATTTAGTATATAAAACTATATTATTATGTTATATTATTATTATATAATTATATTAAATATATTTTGAATTATTTCCATTTAAAATTCAACCCATGTGCACATTTTAATTGCAGCCATAATTCGTTCAAACTGGGCAAAGCTCATAAGAGAGCAATGCACTGCGTTTAAAGCGCTTCAAAGAGAGCGAGTACATCGTTTGAACGAAGATCTGCGCTCTATGCTCGAAAGAGAGCGGCGCAATGCGCTCAATGCAGAAACTGAACGAAATTGACGAAGCATTGAGTGCGCTCAAAGTATAGGCGAGTCACGCTCAGAATGTAGATAAAATAAAAAGAGACATCGAAAATAGATAAACGAACTAAGAGAGCAAAGTTTATGTGCTCTTTTAAGTTCGCACGCAATCAATTGCACTTTCATTATAGTAAAATGAAAAGAGAGAGCAACGTTGCAGACGTTTTAATGCAAAACACAATATCGCTCTTATCGTAATCCAAAGAAGAGAGGGCTAAAAAGAGAGAGGGAGGGCAAAGTCGTGTACTCGCATATATTCTAATGCAGAAAAACTAAGAGCGCAAGCGCACTCGCATATATTTTAATGTAAGAGAGCAAGCGGATCAATATAATCAACGGGACTATTGTATGACCGAATGTAAGTACGAATGTATAGCAAAACTACTGCAAAACATGCATACCTTCTACCTCTTACAAATATTTTCTGTTTTTCGGCTTTAAACAAAATTAAAAGACCCTTTATTATATACTAAACACAGCTTCTAAAATCGCAGCTTCAAAAGATATGCCATCAAAAAAATAACCGGATAAGAGTTTTTCTCGTTCGTTTTTCAATTTCTTAACATTTTTCTTTTTTTGGGTTTTTCTTTTGCTTTTACTCGTTTTTCATTTTGTTCGTTTTCGGTTTCATTTTCGTTTACATTTTGATTTTTTTTTTTTTATTTGATTTTGATGTTCATATTTTTGAGAGCTTGGACATTTATAATACATACTCGTAGTGGGCCAATTTCAGTTCAATTTATTTCTGTTTGCTGAGCCTTAACTCACTTCCTGGTTCCTGCTGGGTGACTTACTTACTAACAGTGGCAACGGCAGCCATAATGGCCACGTCGTATCGGTTTCCTGAAAGATGAAAACAAAATAAGAGAAGAGAAACGAAACGAAAAACCAAAACATACACACACACACACACACACACACACGCACACACACACACACACACACAGTAGAGCAAAGCATAACAGAACACGCGCCCAGGCGAATGCCAAAAACTGGCAAAGCTCAGTGGAGAGTGAAGAGTAAAGAGTGAAGAGAGGAGAAAAAAGAGTGAAGAGAGGTGAGCGAAGAGCGGCAAGTGGAGAGCACAGGAAAGCGCCAATGCCATGGAGAATAATGCGAAATGCGAACAACGCGCATATAACTCATTTATTTATTTACTATACGATTGTGTATACTCACACACACACACACACACACACACATGTATACAATTATTTGTGTGAGTGTGAGTGTGCGTGTGTGTGTTTGTGCTTGCGTGCAGTGAAGCTTGAGTTTGATTTAATAGTTTATTAAGATACGCGCAGCAAGTGAAGATTAAGGCGAAGCGAGCGAGTGAGCGGATTTGCCTTGACGGCGTTTGCTTCTACTTCTTCTTGTTGTTGTTGCTGTTGTTGTTGTTGCTGTTGTTGCTGTTGTTGTTGCTGTTGTTGGTGGCGCACTTAAATGCGACGACCACTGGATTTTGGCCTGTGGTTTATGGGCTTTGAGCAGCGGCATAAATAGATTTTGGCTAACTGCTCTTGTTGCTTCTGTTGTTGGTCTTGTTTTGTGGGAGCAACTGCTGCTGCTGCTGCTGCTGCTGCTGTTGCTGTTGCTGCAAATTGCGCACATTTCTACTGCTTTAGAAATGAAAATGGAATTTAACAGCCCCATTGAGCAGAGATAAGAGCCGCCTTAGCTGATAATGGCAACATTTGAGCTTTGTATAAATTATATGCATACTTTGCAGGCGCAAACCTTTAATTAGATTATATACACACACACACACACATCTACACACACACAATCTGCTGTCATTGATTTATTCAACGGATATTATTTTAATGCAATTTATTTAATCCGAAATTATATTTATGACAATGAATTGAATGTTTTGTTTTTTTTTTTTTGTATCGATTGATTAAACAATAAGGGAAAATATTATGATTTTGGCAATAATCAAGTTTACAATTTGCCATAAACATAAACATAAATAAAGCAATAATATGTTCATATGAATTAAACTCTTTAAACTATTAAAGTTCAAGCTTTAAAAGCTGCGTCTAAGCGACTCTTAGATACCCTGCATTCCATTCCAGCAAATGAATCTAATTAAAGATTAACAAATCAAGCTTAAGTAATTTAAAATAGAATATTAATAATCGAAATGCACATGTGGCATGCCATGAAAAGTGTAGGAAAATGCGAAAATATGTTGGGCTTTTCCTCATTTGAAATATTGCACATTTTAAGAGGCTTTCGTTGAATTTTGCTAGAATTTCAAAGCTCATAGAAAATTACAGCATATTAGGGCTAAATGCTCATTAGATACTTTAGTTAAAACATTTGCTTTTATATTGAATTCTTAAATCATTTCTCTTACATTGTGTTGAACATATGAAATGGTATTTATTTTGGTATTAATGCGGTATTTATGGCAAAATTTATGTTGTATTTGATTGAGTATTTATTGCAGAAAGGCACAAAGAGAGAAGGAGAGAGAGCGAGAGAATGGGAGTTATGGTATTTAACTCAAAATTTTGCTATTCATTTTCGCATTTCACATTTATTGCGAGTTTTCATTGCCTACACGCCAGCTCATTTTAAAAGGCAATAAATTAATATTTTCACGCTTTAAATGCCGTTTACATACACCCTTAAATACTCACATATACACTCACTTCACTTCTCTTTCTCTCTCTCTCTCTTTCTCTCTCTTTCTCTGTGTGTGTATGCGTGTGTATCTATGTGAGTTGGCAGCGATTAAAATTGCTGTTAATGACAAGCGAATGTTATAAATTACAGCAATGAAGCAATTTTTTGCCGTCTGCTCTGACATGGCACGGGGCTAAACTTGATGACTGTCTGTGTGTGCTCTCTCTCTCTCTCTCTCTCTCTCTCTCTCACACACACACACTTTCTCTCACTTTCTCTATGTGTGTTGAGTAACTGTAGCAGACACAAAGTTTGCCTAATTATTTAAGATCAACGCTGAGGCTGCTTCTGCTTCTGCTTTTGCTTCTGCTTCTCCTTTAGCTTCTCCTTTAGCTTCTCCTTCAGCTTCTGCTGCCATTTCAAGTCAAGGAAAAGCGGCAAGATGGAAAAACCAAACAATGAAAATTGAACTCTAATGTATGATGAGGCCTGTGCCTTTGATAATGATGTTGTCTCTACGCTCAGCTCTACTCAGTTCTTGATGCTCTGTGCCTGAGTCTGAGTCGGAGTCTGAGTCTGAGTCGCAGCAAATGTTTCAGTGTTATTAATGATGCCCTATATGAGGCAGGCAAACATTGTTGGAGAGGGGGTAAGAGCGACAGATAGAGAGCGAGTGATACACCTAAAAATCAAAAAAAAAAAAAAAAAGGGAAAAAAAGAAAAGCTGCAACTAAATTGAGGTTGAGAACGTTGAGTGGTTTTGGTTTGGGGTTTCTGGTTGGTATCCATTGCCTTCAAATTATGCGACGTATTTTCTGTCAGCATTTTGGCTCGTCGCTTAGGCAGGATGTGTCGGATGTGGTGTAGGTGGTGGCCTCCAGCCGAGAGCATACAGTAGATTGAGAAGGTGTGTGGGTGGGTGACGGGAGGGGGGGGGGCGGAAAGAGTAGCTGTGGTTGCGTGCTCAGTGCGAAATGAACGATTGAACCCACAATGACAACAACGACAACACACGTTGGAATCAATGTGTGTGATTTGCCAATTATGTGGGTTATACACACTTACACACACAGAGACAGACAGACAGATAGACAGAGAGACAGACAGAGAGACAGAGACAGAGAGACAGAGATACACACTCACACACACACTCACACACACTGACATGTTGATGTTACTGTTGTATAGCTGCGTTTGGCTCGTCATTAGCGCTGTTTCCATTTCCGGCAGACAGCAACAGCAACAACAGCAACAACAGCAGCAACAGCAGCAGTAGGATTGGTGTATGTCTGTCTGTCTATTTGTCCGTCTGTCTGTTAGACATTCGTCGGCATTGGATGTCAATTTCATAAGCAATTTACGCAGCGACAGACTTCGATTTGCCAACTGTTGATGCCGCGTCAAAGCGACAGGGAATCTTCCGCAACTCCAACTGCAAATTGAACCGAAACTCGAGCTGTAGCTATAAGTACTATGTATACCATATACCATTCCATACAATAGCATAACTCTGGATGGCTGTAGAGAAATGCTCTCTCAACGTAGTCGTAACATTTGAATGCGGCCCCATCAACGGCGGCGCCTAATTAACTAATTTTGCTAGGCCAAACATTCGAAATATCATTTTCGGCTGCTCTGCGAAATGTGGGTAATGCTAATGGTGTTCCAGGACCTGGGCGAAGGGGTCTATGTGTGTGTGTGTGTGTGTGTGTGTGTGTGAGTGTGTATTTGGTAGTGGGGCGTGTGGTATGTGAGTTTAGGTCAACTCCATCGTGTCGTTTGCTGTTCAAACTGATGCGTTGCGCCATTGTCCTAATTATTGCCCTGCCATAAACAACTAACAGACGCAGAGCAACAGCAACAGCAGCAGCAGCAGCCCAAGCAGCAGGAGCAACATCGACAGCAACTACAGAGACACCAACAACAACAACAACAACAACAACAGCAACAACAGCGACAACAGCAAAACGGAACAATAGCATTTGCCGTTTCACCCTCGCAAGCAAAGACAAAAGTAATGGCCGCTATAATTCACAGTTACTTATTGTTTATCTGTTCGTTTGCTCAGCTCGATGTGCTCCATAACTTAAATGGTCGCAACAGCAGCAACACTAACAGCAACAACAGCAACACCAACACCAACAGCAGCAACAGCAGCAGCAGCAGCAACAGCAGCAGCATCTAGTGATGGCCAATGGCAAAAAAAAACAGCATCTAGTACAGCATCAATACACTTGGACAACGTAAATCACGTAGCACGAAAACTCAATAAGTTCACAATTGCTGCTATTACGTCAAATTAGGTGCAACAAAACTTGAGCTAATCTATCTACTTAACATTGCAGGTGTCTGTAATTGATATGCTCTGTTAACTAACAGCTTAAGCTCAGGTGACTGAAGCGAATGATCGCTAGCATCAAGAGTCATTGAGTTGCACCACAACCTCGCACCACAACCTCACACCACAACCTCGCACCACAACCTCAATTGCTCTTACTCTCTTTTCATCGATGGCAGCCAAGTCATTCTTTTTTTCTCTCTTTGAATTAAAGGCAGCTATATTGTGATTGCTCTCTTTCTATCAGTTGCAGCCATATTGCAATATCGATATAAGGCAAACTTACACCAAAAGATTGCACCACAACCTCAGATCGTAGCAGTAGTTGCAGCGGCCAAAGAGAGCAATGAATTGCAGTCATATATAGCCCTAAGCGCTCTCTCTCTCTCTCTTTGGCTTTGAAATGCCTGAACTATATTGAAACAAAGCACTGGCAATGCTATGGCGCTCTCTCTCTCTCTCTTCTCACGTACCCTTCATTGCATATGCAAATATGAAATAGAGCATTGTCTATGTCTATAGTACTCTCTCTCTCACTTTTTCGCTCCCATTCTCTTCCTTTCCTCATTGCGTAGGGAGAGTTAAAGTTGAATTTAAAATTCTATAAATACCAAAAGCGATTAAATTAAGTCTGCTAATACAATTACATGCATATCAATTAAAAACTCTATTAAGCATTAATTAATTAATTGCACACACTTTGCCCTCAATAAAATGTAAATAAATATGTTAAATAACATTCAGGAATTTGCAAGCTAACAGTTTGTGTTAAATGTATGCTCACGCTGCCACCATTAGGCCATCTCTAGGTGAATCGGAATACAAGAAAGCTCGAAATATCGCTGTATTTGTGAAGGACTACTTCGATTTTACGGCAATGGTTTGAGCGTGCAAAGATTTTAGGCTTGTTCCTGATGTGGCTATAGGAGGTCTGTCTGTGTGTCTGTCTGTCTGTCTGTCTGCTTGCCTTCTTGCCTGCTTGTCTGTCTCTCTGTCTGTCTGTCTGTCTGTCTGCTTGTCTGTGATTTAAATGATGTGAATTAATTTTGTAAAATTTTGTAAGTTTTGTAAATTTGTGTAAATTTTCTTGGGAGCTATGCTTCAAACACTCTGAGCGCCAGATTGCATCTACCAATAGTGGTAACAGCAAATGCACTGAATGGTTAAAGCTTTGCGTAACAGAAATGCCAAAAAAAAAAAACCAAAATACAGAATCAGTGCACATAAACGAAAAATGCCAAAAAAAATAACAAAAAACCCCAAAAAAAAAAAAAAAAAAACAGAAAAAAACCTTTTTCCTCACTCTGTGTG